>JAJIBD010008518.1:0-86812 GCA_021461705.1 Cryptotis parvus | reverse complement strand
GAGAATCAAAACAACAATGAGATATCATCTCACACTACAGAGACTGCCAAATATCCAAAAAAGCAAGAACAGCAAGAGCTGGGGTAGATGCGGGGGAATAGGGGACTCTCATCGATTGTTGGTGGGAATGTTGGCTGGTACAGCCTTTTTTGGAAAAACAATATGGACATTCCTCCAAAGACTAGAAATTGAACTCCCATTTAACCCAGTCATTCCACTCCTAAGAATATACCCTGGGAAGCCAAAAACACGCAGCAGAAACACCTTCCCTACTTTTATGTTCATAGCAGCATTATTCACAATAGCCAGAATCTGGAAACAACCAGATTGCCCAAGAATTGATGACTGGATAAAGAAACTACGGTACATCTACACAATGGAATACTATGCAGCTGTTAGGAATAATGAAGTTATGAAATTTGCCTATAAATGTATGGATATGGAGAGGATCATATTGAGTGAAAATAACCAGAAGGAGAGAGACAGATATAGAATGACTGCAGTTATTTGCATGACATAAATATATACACAAATATATATGCACATATGATACCAACAACCAAGTTCCAGCAAAACATGGATCAGGTGGTCTTGTCAAAGGTGGAAATTACCACAAACGTGTGGGAGCAGAGGTTAGGTAAGACAGATAAGGTAACCTCTGTCTAACACCATGCACAAGTGTGCCAATTGTCAAAAAGTGCTATTACAACATAGAACTTAGCATTAAATACAGGCAAAAAGATACACACGATAACCTCTAAGTATATGTATTACAATCAACAATATGTAAGAGGAGAGAGAGAGAGAGAGAGAGAGAGAGAGAAAAAGAAAATAAAGAACCTGCCATAGAGGCAGACTAGGGGAAGGGGGAGGGAATTGGGGACATTGGTGGTGGTTAATGGGGACTGGTGGAGGGATGGGTGCTGCAACACTGTATGGCCAAAACCCAAACATGAATATTTTTGTAATTGTTTATCTCATGGTGGTATAATAAAATATATTTTTAAAAATGGAGAAAAGAAATGTAATGAAGCTTTATAAAAAGAAGAAATTTGCTTGGCCAAGAGGCATATGAAAAAAGTGCTCTTCATCATTAATCCTCAGGGAGATGCATCAAAAAACAATGAGGTATTGTCTCACACCACAGAGACTGGCACATATCCAAAACAGCAAGAACAACCGGTGTGGATGTAGGGGAAAAGGGACTCTCATCCACTGTTCGTGGGAGTGCCGACTGGTCCAGTCTTTTTCGAAATCTATATGGACATTCCTCCGAAAACTAGACATTGAGCTCCCATTTGATCAAGCAATACCACTCCTGGGAACATACCCTGAGACCAAATTACACATAGTAGAAACAGTATCTGTACTTCTTTATTCAGTTCAGCATTGTTCACGATAGCCAGAATCTGGAAACAACCTAAGTGCCCGAGAACAGAGGACTATCTAAAGAAACTCTGGTACATCTACACAATGGAATACCATGCAGCTGTCAGGAAAGACGAAATTATGAAATTTACCTGCAAATGGATAGACATGGAGACTATCATGCTGAGTGAAATTAGTCAGAAGGAAAAGGACAGATATAGAATAACTGCATTCATTAATGGGATATAAATATATACAAGTGTCGGAAATGGTAATGTCAGTCTAGAACTCACCATTGAATATACACAAAGAGGCTAGCATGATAAGCCCTAAATATCTGTAGGGAAAGCCACAATGTGTCAAAGAAGAGAGAGAGAGAGAGACAGAGACAGAGAGACAGAGAGAGATAAAGAGAGAAGAAAAGAAAAGATGCCTGCTAAAGAGCCAGGCTGAGAGCGGGTGGGAGGGAATGTGGGAACATTGGTGGAGGGATGGGTGCTGGAACACTGTATAACCGTGGAACCAATTATGAACACCTTGGTAATTGTGTATCTCATGGTGGTATAATAAAACACTTTTAAAAAGGGAAATATATTAAAAAATTAATAATTATTGTTTATTAAAATGAGAACACTTTGAACATTGTCTGCAAATAAAACATATTATTAGAATTAATGTCACCAGTTCTCTTTTACTGTAATATGATGACTAAAATTTAAATGTCTGTGCACATATCCGAAAGAGCAAGAACAACAAGTGCTGGCATGGATGCGGGGAGAAAGGGAATCTCATTCCTTTGGTGGGAATGTCGACTTGTTCAGCCTTTTTAGAAAACAATATCGACATTTCTCCAAAAACTGGAAAATGAGCTCCTATTTCACCCAACAATACCACTTCTGGGAATATGCCCTGTGAAACCAAAAATCTCACAGTGGAAACACCGTCTTCACTTTATGTTCATAGCAGCACTATTCACAATATTCAGAATCTGGAGACAACCAGAGTGCCCAAGAACAGATGACTGGATAAAGAAACTATGGTATATCTGCACAATGGAATACTGTGCAGCTGTTAGGAAAAAACAAAGTTATAAAATTTGCCTATAAATGGATGGACAAGGAGAGAGAGGATCATGCTGAGTGAAATTAGCCAGAGGGAAAAGGACAGATATAGAATGACTGCATTTATTTGTGAGATATAAAAAAAATACCGTGATACCAATATCCAAGGCCAGACAAAACATTGATCAGGAGGTC
Source organism: Cryptotis parvus (assembly GCA_021461705.1). Lineage (NCBI taxonomy): Eukaryota > Metazoa > Chordata > Mammalia > Eulipotyphla > Soricidae > Cryptotis > Cryptotis parvus. The sequence goes on along the minus strand of JAJIBD010008518.1, from coordinate 84,188 downwards.
TTGTCAGTGGGTGAAACCTACTGCAAATGTGTGGGAGTCAGAGGTTAGGTAAGACAGAGAAAGGAAGTGTGTACTAATAATTACGGTAAATGATAATACCAGCATAGAACTGAGCGTTGAAAGTAGGCAAAAGGATGTACTTGATAACCTCTAAATATATCTATTGCAAGCCACAATGTATGTGAAGGAGAGAGAGAGAGAGAAGTGAAAATTGCCTACCATAGACACAGGCTGGGGAGGGGGGTAATCAGGGGACATTGGTGGTGGGAACTGGGCACTGGTGTATGGATGAGTACTGGAACACTGTATGACTGAGACCCAAATATGAACACTTTTGTAACTGTATATCTCATGCTGGTATAATAAAAAATAAATTAATTAATTAATGTGCAATTTTCTTTCTATTTTTATTGATGCTTTTATGACATCTTGATGAATCTGGATATGCAGGGGTAGATGTACATATTTTTTACATGAGTTCATAGCCATATTCATTGTGGAAAATGAGATCAACTTTAGGGGAAAACCATGCATAATATGATCAAAATTATGCTGTATTTTCATCTTTATTTAGTCTTTCATTCTCTGCCTTTTTATGTAGTAGAGATGATTTACACTGTAGTTGTACAATAATTTTTTTCTCTAAGAAGTATGACATAAATTTGTGTAATCTTAAATTCTTCTTTTCTCTACATAGTACCTGTTTTCCTTTTTCTCTTCTTCCTACTTAAAAAAAATATGTACAACAGAACTAGGATCAATCATTAGACCATAAATCATCTCTTATTATCTACTTCTAAGTTTTCCACTTCTATTTCTCCTCCTCTATTTGAAACTATACAGTGAATTTTCATACTAGTCTTCCATCGTAATTCACTTCTATTTTGTGCAAAAATGTCCTAATCTTTTAGGCAATATAAATTAGGGACAGGAGTTTGTTTTTAAGAAATTAAGTTAGTCTAGAGAAATCTATAGCTCTCCAGATATTTAAATGTTTTCTTGTAATCTTCTATTACCCTTCAATTTAGAAGGGGACATATGGAAAGACCTGATTTGTGGTAACTATCTATGTAGTTGTTAGTGACTCTATTAACTAGAGGTTTTACTCTCTGTCGGAGGAGCTCCACCGGGTTCCCCAACAGTGCTGAGAAGCGAGTTCCACGACATCTGGCGTCCCTGGGTGGGCACGACAAACATTGTCTGGCCTGATTATCATCGGACAGAGATCATCTGCCTCCGAACCGTGAGTAAAATGATGGATATCTCATGGTATAGATACATTGTATCTTTTACTGGGTCAGAAGCATACATAGCCCAGCAATGAAATTCCTTTTTGAGAACTGTTTTATCCTTTTACAAATCTTCTGGGTCCTTGCGATTCTTAAACTGTACCTCTGCATGAGGGCAATGTTTAATAGAGTGAGGGAGGAATGTAATAGATTGAATGCAACCTTAAGGGATGAGGTTTGCTCAGAGATGAAAGAAATGAGTGAGAATCATAAAATTACAGATAGACTGGTCTTAAAGCTTGAGGACAGACTTATTAAACAGAGTTTAAAATTTGAAAAGAAATTAGAAGAACAGGATTTAAAATTCGAAGAAAAATTAGAAGATCAGGAGAGCAAAATTATTAAACAGGAAAAGAAATTAGAATAACAGGATTTAAAATTCGAAGAAAAATTAGAAAAACAGGAGAATAAAATTATTATACAGGATTCAAAATTAAAGGAACAGGAAAATAGAATTACTAAACTGGATTCAAAATTTGAGGAAAAATTTGAAGAAAAGTAAAATTATTAAAGAGGATTTAAAATTTGAAGTAAAGGTTGAAGAGCAGAAGAAGGCTGTCAGTAAGATAAGCACCAACTTAGAGGGAGAAATTGACAGAGAGTTAGAATCGAGGGACAGAAAGAAGAGGTCTGGAAGTTAGATATAAGATTGAAGAACAATGGATTCTGTAATCCATAGTCTAGAAGGGAAGGAAAAGAGAAAGAGAGAGAAAGGGAAAGAAATAAAGAACCTTCCATGGAGCAGGGGCTGGGGAAGGGGAGGGAACCGCGGATGTTGTTGGTGGATTAGATGGGCACTGGTGGAGGGACGGGTGCTGAAACACTGTATGACCAAAACCCAAACATGAACTTTTTAATTGTATATCTTTTTATTTGTATATCTCACGGTGGTATAATAAAATACTTAAAAAAAAAAGATTGAAGAACAAAAAAGAAGAAATATATAGGAAACTTGGAAACTTAAACCAAGAAATGGATGTGTTATGCAGGGTGATTTCTGATTTCATAGCTTATCAATCAGGAAATAGAGCATACCCGATTCTGAGGCTTGACCCAACTAAAAGCCATTCACAAACATGCCCTAAGGCTGTAGACCTGAAAAAGGTGTATACATTTCCAGCGAAAAAATCTAAAAAGAGTTCTAAAAAAGAGTTCTAATGCGGCTGATAACTTAGAGGAGGAACAGGGAAACCCAAAGGAGACAGGCTTTCAAACTGAAAATCTCCCAAGAGTTAATACCTTCCAAGGGGAAGATGCCCCTCTAATGGGTACTACAAGCTCTGACAGGGAAGAATGGGAGGAACAGGTTAGCTCGTGCAGGCCCCAAGAGCCTTGCTGTTCCTCTAGTGGTCAATCTAATAATAATCAAAGAGCAAAGCCCAGCAATCTTTCTCATGACCAATCTAAATATAAAGCAAAACCAATTTATGAAGAATTGAGTATTGAGTCAATAAACCCATTCAGGAAGGCTTACGACAAGTTTGGAATAACAAGTCCTTATTTTTTAAAATATTTAGCTGATTGGAGCCGAAGAGGAGAGTGGGTATTGTCAGACTTTGAAATGGTAGCCCGTACTTGTCTGAACAATTCACAGTACGCACAATGGGAAATGTGGTATGTAGATGGGGTTAGCATGAATATTGACACTTTAAGAGAGAATCTGGCCATAATGTAACTCTTGCCATGCTGAAAGGTGAAGGTGAATGGCAAGAGAAAGAAAAACAAGCAACATTACCTGAAGCTGTTTTAAAATTTGTTTGGGATACAGCATTAAAAAGCATGGGAAAGAGTAGATGCCGACCCTGAGTATCTAGGTAGCTGTACAAAGATTTACCAGGGTCCTAATGAACCGTACTTTTGATTTTATTGGGAAATTAACTCAGGTAATCAATAGACAGGTTCAAGACCCAGCTGCTCGACAAACCCTAAAACGAACCTTAGCATATGAGAACGCTAATCAAAAGTGCCGAGCAATACTATATAGTATTAAGGAAAAGGAAGACCTCATGGGATATCTAAAGGCCTGTAGAAATGTTGGTTGAGCCTCCCATGAAACACAGAATGCTATAGAGGCTTATCCCATACAGCAGGAGGATCAGGATAGGGGTGAAATGTCGAACAGCTCCAGGGAGAGAAACAATAAACCTCAAAGGATAAACAATGATCAGAGAAACTATGCTAATAATCGCAACTCCACCCCTCGGAGGGCCCCACCTGGACCATGCCCAAGGTGCAGAAAAGGAAAACATTGGGCCAGAGACTGTCGGTCTTGGAGGCTAAGTCAGCCTCAGGCTTCATCTGGACAGATAACCTGCTTTAGCTGCGGAAGGAAGGGGCACACCCGCAGAGATTGCCCATCTTCTAGAACTATCAATAAAGGGCAACATCCTAATAATCCCTTTATGGAAAATGTTACATGGACCCCCTCCCAGGTTCCACAAGCTCCTCAGGCTCAAATGACATCTATGCCTCCCCAAAATGCGGGAAACTGGGTGGGGGGCCAGCCCCAGGCCCAGCTGAATCCAGGGGCACTCTCCTTCATTCCACCTGCCCAGTATCCTCCGAATCATAATCCACAGAATTGCAGTCAATAAATGCTCTCTGGCCTACCCCATCAGACAATGGCAGTCTCGATATTCTCTGCCCTAAGACTGTCACAATATACCCAAGTCAAGCTCCTTACATGCTAAAAACAGGGATAAAAGGACCTGCTTCCCAGGTAGTATGGGTTTAATTCAGGGGAGCGATTGGCTGAAATTTAAGGGAATTAAGGTGCATTTTGGACTTCTGGATCCTGAATCTCATGGAGAGATAATACTGTCAATCTCTGTGCCAACTAAATGGACTTTTAAAAAAAGGGAACTGCTTGCTAAACTATTATTATTTTTTGAGGATCTGTCTAGAACTGGTGGCTTAAATAGTACCAACCCTTCTGCCAACTTCATTGTTGGTTATACAGCCACACAGAACCAAGCCCACCAGCCACCTGCTAACTATCTAGTTGGGTACACTACCAGAATTTTGCAGGCCAAGCGGCAGGTTATACCCATTGAAATTTATAAAAGGTTATTCAAAGGCATGTTGGATACAAGGGCAGACATATCCATAATCTCCACCAAGTATTGGCCCTCTAACTGGGCCCTAAAGAAAGTGTCCCATAGCCTGAGTGTAGTAGGCAATATCTCCTCTTCTCTTCTCCGAAAGAGTGTGAGGTGGCTGCTGTGTATTGGCCCTGAAGGGAACGTAGCCATGGTCCAGCCTTATATAGCCCCTATGCCTTTAACTTTATGGGGTCGAGACATGCTGGAGCAGTGGGGGCAGTAATTCACATACCTTGTCCAATTCCCCATCGGGCACCTGTTCCAGTTCTTCATAATAAGCCTAACACAGGGAGTAACCCTTTTTAATTGGGGGCCGCTGTGGTTAGGCGCCCACCACCTATCCGTATTCAGTGGAAGTCTGACAAACCTATATGACAACACAGTGGCCCCTCAATACCAAAAAAGTTAGAGGCGCTAACAAATCTAGTGGAAGAACAGTTGAATTTAGGACATATAGAGCCATCGTTTTCAGAATGGAATTCCCCAGTCTTTGTAATACAGAAAAAATCAGGCAAATGGCATTTGCTGATTGACTTAAGGAATGTAAATTCTACTATGGTCCCCATGGGAGCCCTACAACCTGGGCTCCCCTCTCCAGTAGCTATTCCTAAAGATTGGCCGCTAATTATCATAGATTTAAAAGACTGCTTTTACAGCATACCTATCCACCCAGATGATCGGAAAAGGTTTGCATTTTCAGTCCCTTCCATTAATCATAAAGGTCCTCTACGTAGGTTTCAATGGACAGTATTGCCCCAAGGGATGACTAATCACCTATGATGTTTCAACACTTTGTTGATGAGGTTTTGCGATTATGCTAAATTTCCTGGTGCATACATCATCCACTACATGGATGATATCCTGCTAGCTTGTGATAATTCCAGAGATATCCAGAATTTATATAATGATGTAATGACAGTTTTACCAGAGGCTGGCTTGCAAGTAGCTACGGAAAAAATCCAGATGCAGCCTCCATATGAATATTTGGGCTATGCTCTTGACCGCACTACACAGTGCGTCCTCAAAAAGTTTCCATAAGTCAGAAAAGGCTCAAAACCTTGAATGATTTTCAAAAACTGCTGGGAGATATCAACTGGGTGTGCCCCTCACTTGGAATTCCTAACTGTGAGCTCAGTAACTTGTTCCACACCCTTGAAGGTGATCCTGCTTTAAATAGCCCAAGGCAGCTAACTCCTAAAGCTCAGAAGAAATTAGAGCTTTTTCATGGATCGGCTTAAAAATCTTACCTCTCCAGATTTAATCCCGGAGAAAAGGTATGGTTATTGGTCTTCAACACTCCCGAGTCTCCAACTGCTGCTATAGCCCAGTTATCTGGACCGTTAGAATGGGATTACTTACATAACCAGCAGAATCGTACTGCTACACCTTATATTGAGGTGATAGCCAACCTTATAATTAAGGGAAGAACAAGAACCCAAGTATTACTTGGACATGATCCCCATGTAATTGTACTACCTGACCCTAAAAAAAGAAATTGAAGCTGTTTTACCACTCAGTGAAATCTTTCAAAGAGCCTTAACCGATTTCTCTGGAGAAATATCTTATCATTACCCAGCTGGAAAAACCTGGGAATTTCTGAAAAGGACACCTTTTGTAATTTCCACAATTGTCTGCTCCTCTCCCATTCTTGATGCTCCAGTGTATTATATTGATGGTTCCTCATCAGGTAGGGGTGGAATTACAGGTCCTTCATTGACCACTACTGTGCATACAAATTATAAGTCTGCCCAACAAGTGGAACTTCGCCACCCTGATACTTTTACTATCCCGCATGTAATGTGGTGAGTGATTCCGCATATGTAGTTGGTTTATTTCCCTGGAATTGTCACTGCTTCTTTAAATGCCCATAATCCTATAATTCAGGAGTTACTCCATAAACTACAAGATCTCCTCCGAAAAAGAACATTCCCTATATACATCTCCCACATCTGTTCTCACAGCCGACTCCCCGGGCCGATGGTTCGAGGAAATGAAGCAGCAGATCTCTTGGCAGCACCAGTATTTAAATCAGCTGAGGAAGAGCACCAGACTCTGCATACAAATGCTCGCCACCTTCATGTACACCATGGCATCCCATGGAGACAAGCTCAGACAAATTGTCCGTAACTGTCCTGTCTGTGCTCCTTCACATTGTATATCTCATGTGGCAGGAGCAAATTCTCAAGGTTTACAGATAAACCAATTGTGGCAGATGAATATAACTCATACTAACTTATTTCCCAACAAACCTTTCCTTCATGTGGTCATTGATACATATTCTCGGTTCATATGGGCTGTACCTATGGCGTCTGAAAGAGCTAAATCTGTTTGTTCATTTTTACTCCAGTGCTTCTCCGTCATGGGTATTCCCCATACCATAAAAACAGATAATGGTCCTGCTTACACCAGGAAAACCTTCAAATCCTTTTTTTTTTCTTTTTTGGGTCACACCCGGCTATGCTCAGGGGTTACTCCTGGCTCTGTACTCAGGAATTACTCCTGGCGGTGCTCGGGGACCATATGGGATGCCGGGATCGAACCCAAGCCGGCATAGGCTGGCGGCATGTAAGGCAAAGGGCCCTACCCGCTGGGCTATCGCTCCGCCCCGCCTTCAAATCCTTTTGCGAGGAATGGCAGACCAAACATATTACAGGAATTCCATATAATCCACAAGGACAAGGAATTGTTGAACGTGCCCACAGAACGCTTAAAACTCAAGTTATTAAAGCAACGAAAAACAAGTATGCCTCCAATGGATTCTTTATCTTTAACATTATTCACCTTAAATTTCTTTAATATACCTCAAGGAGATCCCTATACCGAGGCTGAATGTCACTTTCAAGAAGATGTGCAAACTCAAAAAACAGTCAATTCACCTATCTGGGTGAAAATTGATGATAAATGGATTGCAGGTCACCTCCTCATTCGGGAAGAGGCTATGCTTTCATTTCTACAGATGATAACCCTGCCAAGAAACTCTGGGGTCCTCTGTGACTTGTTAAGACTAGAATTCTCCAAGAATCAGAAAACAACTAATTCTCTCAATATAAAGTCTTATTTTAAATTGCAAGTTGCTGTTTAAACCTCCTGGATTGGTTCATTTTAATAATGATCTTGTTTTGCAGTCTGTGATCATGGTTCATGTCTAATACCTTGCCTTACAGCCTAAATGCTTTCTTTCTTATAAAAAAAAAAGGTGGAAAAATGGGTGGACTCTGAGCATAGTGCTCAATGTCAATATGTTTCAAGGATTAATGTTAGAGTTTCCTTTTTAATGCCTTGCTCACAGGTATTTGCAGAAAAAGAACTTGGATGCTGCAGATTCCTTCTACGATGCTCGAGTCTTTGGACACTGATCACAGTGCTCATTACAAAAATGTTTGCTAAATCAATGAAAAATTGTTTTTCTAATGATTCTGTTCACAGGATAAGATATTGGAATGCAGTAAACTTGCGCTACAGTGCTCAATACTCTGAGACTCCTAAAAACAGTGCTCACTAAAAATTTAATAATTTGCAAAAATAATTTTCCCAATGCTCTATTCACAGGAAAAGACACTTTCTCACCATCATTTGCCAGGCTTTATATTCATGAAGCGCTTGATTTGTTACCATTTATCACCCTAGATGGGTCATATATACAGCTGTAAGATATTGATCGATCAAATGTGTGTGTGCCTGTGTGTGTGTGTGCATGTGGTGGCTACCATTATGTTTGTGATTAATGTTGTGTCTATGTTATGTCTCAACTACTACCTTCTCAATTTCTGACCACTACAAACCTCTATTAAATTCATCAGCTCCACTGCTGATCCACTAGATTTATCAATTTTAAAATCATCAATTCTCATACTTATTTCCCTGCTCCACCCATGTTGGAGCTTCTTTATGTTCTTCTCTCCATCCCAGACTTGGATCCCTGCCAAGCCTTAAAATCTCTATTTGTGATTAATCTCAAAAAGTGTTTTTGTCTCGCCTAAAAATTAAGCTACAGGTACAGTTACCGATGCCAGTGTCCACTTGCTGAAGGAGCCCTGCAAGACGCCCACACTGATGATCCGGACACCTGTTCCAGCGCTCAAGACTCCTGTTCCAGAGTTTGAGATATTACACCGATGTTCCGGACACCTGTTCCAGCACTCAAGACTCCTGTTCCAGAGTTCGAGATATTTGTTCCAGTGTTCCTGACAATTCAACGAGTTCCTGATCGCTGCTCTCCAGAGACTCATACTCATATGATCACCGCTATTGCTGTCCCAGAAGTAGCCCCACAGACTTTGTTCCAGACACCCGACTTTACATAAAATATAGCAAATTGACTCTCACAAATTATGGACAGTGCAAACTATAGTCCGTTATAATCAGACAGCTAGAAACACTTTGTTGTGAACTTTGCTTTGGGTCCAAAAAACAAGTTAGGATCCTAAAGTAACATGTATTATCATTTTGGAATTGGAATTGTTTTTTCTTATCTTATTTTTTGTATGTTACTAAATATTTCATACCTTTTCAATTTTTATTAGTAAACTAATCAGGGGAGTTGTTGCAGGACTCCTCTAAGAGCCCCCTTTCTCTACCCTGTGGAGGTATTTCCTGGTGGGTCTTGGCTCAAAACATTAGCATATAAAAAAGACATTGGGTGAGGTGCTGGAAGAAATCACCTGAGGGCATTTGACTCTGCCAGGAGAAGTTTACATTTGGCTTGCAGCTCCTCCCAGCTCTGCTGGGAGGCTTTGAATTTTCATCTCTAGATAGCGCAGCCCAGAATGGTCTGGGCTGGGGAGTTTGGGCGGATTTCGAGCTAAAAAATAAGCTGCAAGAAAGAAGCTCACTCTTTTTTTCCCCTTTCGGTTTCCCTTGGTGTTTGCTTCTCCGTCCTCTTCATTCTCTGTTGGGCCTCAACACGTGGTGGCAGCCATCTTAGCCTGCACCTGGCTGGGGCCTAGCTGGGAACGCAGAGTCCGGAGGCTTTCCCCTGCTCTTGGATTGTATATTGGAACCTGTAATAGTAAAGCCCTTTTAAAACTGCATCGGATTCCTGAGTTTTCATCCATTCCTCGCAGGCTTCGGAGGTAGAAGGGAACTCGCTTCCCGGCACTGTTGGGGGACCCCCGGTGGAGCTCCCCGACAACTCTCCTGCAATAGGCTGTAGCATCTCTGATATTTTCATGGGAGAGTCAGGGGACAAAGAAGTCTGAGTAGCTTATCCAGCTGTCCTGGAAAGTTGTCATACTGCTTAGTTCATGAGTAAGGGATACATTTTGAGTTGCTAAGCTGTGGTGATTTACATGTACTTTACCACAATATAATCTAACCTGTCCTTACTAATGCATGATGCTGTAATAAGTCATGGTGTTTGACAGTATTTTCTCTGCTTTGGATGTCATTCAAAAACACCTCCACCCATTCACTGAGAAATGTTTTCTGAGCTTCCTCCTATTCATATTATAAGCTTAGCTCAACTTTTGATTAACATCATTCCCTTTTCTGTTATTTGTCTCTTGACATGAATCCATCAAAAGATAGATACAAATAATTCTTGGTTGTCTATGGATTGATAAGATTATTTTTGTATATCAAATATGTATATTTCCATGTAAGACAATTTACATAGATAATTATCTTTAAATTAAAGTCTTCTTACCCCTATCTGAAGGCCTACCAAGATGTTAGTAAACTCAAACCAACTGTGAAAAGTACCCAACTGTCTCATGCAGAGACTCAGATGCAAAACATGGATCAGGAGATCTTGTCAATGGTGGAATTTATGTAAGTATGCAGGAATCAGAGTTTAGGTAAGACAGAAGAGGGAACAGTGTTCTAATAATTGTTGGAAATAATAATACCAGTCTAGAACTGAGCATTGACTTTAGGCAAAGGGATATACATGATAACCTCTAAAGTATGTATTGTAAGCCACAATGTGTAAGAGACGGAAGAGATGGAGACAGAGAGAGAGAGGTAGAAAGAGAGAGAGAGACATAGAGAGAGAGACAGAGAGAAGAGAAAAGTGCCCGCCATAGAGGCAGGCTGGGGGAGAAGGGAGTGAATCAGGGGACATTCGTAGTGGGAAATGGGCACTGGTGGAGTCATGGGTGCTGGAACATTGTATGACTGAAACCTAAACATTGAACATCTTTGTAATTGTATATCTCTTGATGATATAATAAAAATAAAAGATAAAAATTGTTGTGTATGTAATAAACTTACTTTTGCTTCTTTAAGTGTTTTCAAGAAAATTCAAGCCGTTGACCAAGTGGAAACATCAAAACCATGTTCAGAAAATTTAAGAAAACAAAAGTATAATAAATACATAATAGAGGAAGCAAGTAAGTAAGGAAAGAAAGAAGGAAGGAAAGAAAGAAGAAATGGAGGACAGGAAAGTGGGAGGGAGGAATGGATGGAGAGAGAGAAAAACCTATATCCGAATTTTTTTTCAAATTTATTTTAATTAAAATGCATTATACATTTTCATGTCTCAAGTTGCTTCTTTTAATTTATGTTACAAAAAAGTACTTTTCCTTGAAACCTGAATGAATGCTGTAGAATTAGTGCACTTGGACTCTGTAAATTCAAAATGATGCTGTTTCGTCTAATTTTAGTGCTAGCAAAATTCAAGTTCTTCATGATAATTGTAAGAGTTCCTAAAAATCCCAGTAGAAATAAGAGAATCTAACTCAGGCTTTGAGTTCTAGACATGTTTAGTTCACAACCACACCTCTTCCACAAAAATTGTAACGCAAAAGCAGAAAAAGCATATTCTAATGAAACTCTCAGAAGGCATGATTTCAGTCTCTCAAGGTTCCACTTGTTAATTTGACATGGACAAATTCAAACCTTCATGATTACAGAAACTATGACTGACAAAACCAACAGCTTTCTACAATGGCGAGATAACAGTAATGTGAGTTCATTAGATATAAAAACTGATAGTAGACGCTCAATTTTGATTGATGCACATTCTTTGCTTACAGGTATTACAGGTCTTTCTAAGCAAAGAATGAGATTTCTTGTTTTGTCTTATAGTTTGCTTAAAATTAAAGCTCATAAATATTTACTCAGGATCACAAGTCTTTCCAAATATTATATTCAGCAAAGAGCATGTAGCAAAAAGCCTTAGTAGGAACATGAAAAATGACCTGAGATAGCTATATGTAACAGGATACTTTTCTCTCTTAAATACCCGTTTTGGAGGCAATCCAGTCTCTATAGGAGGTCACTGCGCATGTAAACACCCGGCTTGTTGACTTTACCACATTCTACACCCCAGCTCACTATTCCAACAAGGTACCAAATATTTCGAGAATTAGGATGAACTAATGGTCCTCCGGAGTCACCCTAAATAAAACAAAGAATATTCATCATCAAACAGAGTGTTTAAAAATGTATGCTTCATAGAAACTGTAGGACAGTATGGGCTATAAATCCCTGATTAACCTTTAAACCCATCTGTACAGGTCAAGAATCTATTCCACAGCATTATTTGGGATTTACTTGAAACTTGAAAGCATGAGCCAATATAGATCTAGTTCTATGGGAATGCTTTTGGAAGACATATATTGTGAATATAGTTGGAGTATATAACTTCTTATATAAGAAAAAAGCCAGAGTCATGAGTCATAGCAACAACAAACTAGAAAGATAAGCTAAAGGATTTAAGTAATTAGAAGTTTTTTTAAACGAAATGTTATAGAGAAATGGTTAAGAGCAGTATGAGATGTGAGTTTACAGAACCAACTCTCCCACATATTGTTCAACTTTGTGGATAGCATTTTCATCCACCTCCATTTTCTTAACTATAACATGACAACAATAATAACGAAGTTTGTAATGATAATAAACTAATTCTTGCAAATGACTTTGGTAAGTCCTTAGAATGTTGTGGGTACAAATGTTTACTGCATAAATACATTGTAATGTAGGGGAGAAATATAGTTGACTGCAAAAAGCCAAGTTAGTCAGAATTACCAAGTTATAAATTAACTGACACATAGAATTATCTCCAAATTGATTCTTTTTAATAAAAGAAAACTTATTTATATACTTTGGGGTCAAGATAAATAATGACATACTTACATTGCAGGCATCAATATTTCCTTCTATGTACCCAGCGCAGAGCATTGCATCTTCTACCATTCCATTATATGCTTCTGGGGCATTACAGATCGCTGAATCAATAATCTTCACAGGTGCTTTCTGAAGAAACACTGGGTGTTCACCTAACAGTAACAATATCATCAGTCGTCAGCAAAAGTGTTTTCTAATACGGCGCTGAATAAAATGTTGTTTTTGCCTCTGTAAAATCCTCATACTTGATTCTTTCATATTCCTTATTATCTCTTTTTCCTCTTCATTCCTGGCAGGGCTCAGGGGATCAGATGGGATTCCAAGGATCTTACTCAAGTGCTCTATATGCATAGCAAATATATCACCCACAGCAGCATCTCTGTGGTTCCCACTATTGCCTTTCTTAAAATTTAAAAAATAAAACTATTCCTTCACTGAATAAAATAATTGCTCAAAGAGTCATTTTTTAAATGCATTTATAAGTCTGTTGTTATATTTTCTCATGTCTCTTCACACATCTTTCAATCAGATCTTTTGCAATTAGGTTTGGAAGAGCTTTCCTTAGAACACACCAAATCAATAAAATTTTCAAAGACATAACTCCATATACTCAATAAAATTTTCAAACTCCATATACTCAATAAAATTTTCAAAGACATAACTCCATATACACCATTTCACAAGAATACAAATAAAGAACATGTGGAGATCAAAGGCGTCTATGATTCTGTAAGTCACTATTTTTTTTTTTTTGCTTTTGTACCTTACAAGTTGTGTCTACTAAACTTACCTTCATAGGAAAGTGCTCCCCCATCCTGTTACAACAACTCCCCCCCCTGGTGGGAATTCCTGTGTGGCTTCAGGAAGACAAATTCGATGCACATCATTCTTAAAGGAAACCTTCTCTGTGAGCATTATAATTGCAATATCATTACGATGCTCTCCAGGGACGTAGTTTTCATGAATAATAATTCGCTGAACATGATGTAGCATGTAAGGGGGATTTACTCTTGTGCCAAAACTGACGGTATAGTTTTTTTGGATTTTTTTGTCCTAATGAAACAAAAATAATTATGTGTTTATCTCAAAATAATAGAAATTCAGTATTGCCTACTAGATTTGTTTTATATCAATGTTTCCTTGCCCAAATGACTATAAGTGGTGATATAATCTCACTTTTTAAAAATTCACTTTTGAAAATCTTGTCTAAGTCCCTTAATCATACATTATGTATGACATTAGGGATGGAAATAAAAAATAAACAACCCATGTTTAAAATAAATTTAAATGCAATGAATTATGATCATATGCAATTATAATTGCTTACATGACTATGCATGTGGTCAAACTATAAAACAAGAGAACTAAAATCTGCTTGTAGTAGTGAATGATATTTTCTAGGAAAAAACATTTGGAAAAGATTATACAGCTGAGTTATATTTGCCTAAATGATGAGAGAGGAGCTAGAATGTGCAGAGAGGGAGAGGCAAATGAAATCTGATCATGGTTTTGCAAGTACAAGTAATTAAAGAACATAAAGTGGCAAGAATTAAGTGAGGAAAATAGTATCTATAATGAATAGTTCTTCCCATTCTGTCTATGATGAATATTTATATCTATAATGAATAGTTCTTTCATTCTTTCTAGTAAGGTAAGAATATCTTGATGTATCTTACCATGTATTTTGTCTTCTATATCAGGATATGGTTAAAAAAAGAACGCATGAGTAAAAAATTTAGCTAGGATAACAGATGTAAGCTGAAATGTCCCCAGGGCCTTCGGTGTCCTAGGCTTCATGCACCATCATAAAGGGCTTACTTTTTAAAGCAGTGAGCTGCAGTCACCAGGTATCTTTCACTGATCAAGGATGCCCCGCAGTAGTGCTGGCCATTTTTTTGAGATTTGCTTGCCATGGCCATTCTCCTTCCTGAGCATTGGACCCTCCCTTGACTCTATCATATGTGGCTGACATTCTTGCTCGTCTCCCACAACCTGTCAAAAAGGTAGTTTTGTTGCATTGCAGATAAGAAAATGTTCAATGATTACAAATCCAGGAGTGGTTAAGTAGCTTCCTTTAGTGAATTATAACTGAAAAGACTATTTATTGACAGGAACAAAATTGAATCTCTAAAAAAAAATAGAACATTCCTGATCACTTCCATGCTTAGTGCAGAGTCTCTAAGCCATGAGAAGTGAGAAGGTCATAGCTAAGTCAATAGACTCTGCAATCAAACTCACTACTTTGAATTCTGTATCCGCCATTCGCAAATAGGATAAATTTGGACAAATTACTCTTTTTTGTGTTTCAATTTCTCCACCTTTATGAAGAAATAATAATAATAATACCTGCCTCTATTATTCCTTTTGAATTAAATGAGGTGCATATAAATTGAATATAAACCACTTCAAAGTTCTGAACATCTAAAATCTTCACTTCTACATTTTAGGTGATTATATATGTAAAACATAACTCACGATTGTTGATAATCTTTTCAGCATCAACCTTACTGATTTCTGAAATAAAACAAAAAGCCCATAGTAAAGTTAAACATATAACATTAGTACCCTCACCTGAGACTATAAGATAAGGGGGTCTGGAAATAATTTGGAATCTCATAGGGGAAACAGGAAGGAGAGAAAACTCTTTGTTAAGACAGATTTTACTGTATAAAAATGTGTAGGAAATGTATACAAACATATATACAGGTAGCACTATCTGCATTTTTCCACATAAGCAAAAAAAGGAATTTATTTAGAATTGTTCTCTTACATTGTCTAAAAATAAAAAAATCAGCTCGGTAGATTAGATAGATAGATAGATAGATAGATAGATAGATAGATAGATAGATAGATAGATAGATAGATAGATAGATAGATAGATAGATAGATAGATAGATAGATAGATAGATAGATAGATAGATAGATAGATAGATAGATAGATAGATAGATAGATAGATAGATAGATAGATAGATAGATGGATGGATGGATAGATGATGGATGGATGGATGGATGGATGGATGGATGGATGGATGGATGGATGGATGGATAGATAGAAGATGGATGAGGGAGGGGAGGAGGTGAGGATGGATGGATGGATGGATGGATGGATGGATGGATGGATGGATGGATGGATGGATGGATGGATAGATAGATGGATAGATAGATAGATGGATGGATAGATGGATAGATGGATGGATGGATGGATGGATGGATAGATGGATAGATGGATGGATAGATGGATGGATGGATGGATGGATGGATGGATGGATGGATGTGATGGATGGATGGATGGATGGATGGATGGATGGATGGATGGATGGATGGATGGATGGATGGATGGATGGATGGATGGATGGACGGACGGATGGATGGATGGATGGACTGATGGACTGATGGATGGACGACGGACGGACTGGATGGATGGATGGACGGACGGATGGATGGATGGATGGATGGATGGATGGATGGATGATATAGATATAGATGATATAGATGATATAGAGATAGATGATATAGAGTTAGAGATATATAGAGATAGAGATAGAGATAGAGATAGAGATAGAGATAGAGATAGAGATAGAGATAGAGATAGAGATAGAGATAGAGATAGAGATAGAGATAGAGATATGTTGTCTTGCATGTAGCCAATCCTGGTTTGAAAACCTAGCACCACACATTGTTCTCCAAGAGTGTGAAAGTTCACTCCTGAATGCAGAACAGATAAAATCCCTGAATGTGGCACCACTTTTCAAAAAATTAAACAAATGAACAAGTAAAATTACCTCTGTTGCAAGAATGTGGCCATGAATTTTACTAAATAAAATAAAATGAAGACTTGCAAGCATAGGCAACTTTGTTTTTTTTGGTTTGAGGCTTATATCTGGTAGAACTCCTGAGTTAATGCTTAAAGGTTCCTTCCAGTATTGCTTGCAGGACCTTGTAGTGCCTTTTTAAAAGATATTTTTTATTATAATTACATATATGGGTATGATTTTTTTTAACCAAAGGTTTTCTGTTACTATAGAAATCAGGCCTAGGGCCTCATATGTACACGGTGTTTACTCTATCTTGGATCCATATCATAATCTTTCATTGGACCTATAATGCCCTACAAATTAAGCTAACTTCTGTCACTAACAAAATAACATTCAAATGTGACCTGTCTCATAAAAGAATATCATATGCTTTATAATTTTTTATTAGGACACATGTTGCATAATATAGAAACTGTTTAAAAAGTCTTGCTGTCTTCACCTCTCCATCTTGTCCCACAGGCCCGGTGGCCCCGCCCAAAACTGCCCCAGGACAATCGACCATAGCAGGCAGAGACTCAATCACAAGGGAGAGCTGGCACCCAGCTCTACCCTAGCTCAGCTGACCATGAGGCTTCCAGGAGGAAAGATGGGTTTTGGGGGTGGGCCCAACAACTCTGGGGGGGCTTCAGAAGCCTCCGGATGAGACTTGCCCACCACAACAGCCGCGATTTTCGCTGTCCGGATGCCCAGCACATCAGAACCCGCCCAGGAGAGATGCTAATCTCAAGATCAGATTAACAGAGTAGCTGAGTTCAAGCCCAGGTAGGCGACTCCCAGAAGCGAAAGTCACCAGGCATTCGCCAGATGGAGCTAGGGCCACCCTTTCCCCTCTCCATCTTGTCCTGGAGGCCTGGTGCCCCCCAAGAACTGCCCGAAGGCGACCAGCCAAAGAAGACAGAGACTCAATCACAATGGGAAGAGCTGGCACCCAGCTCTCCCCCTAGCTCAGCTCACCATGAGACTCCCCAAGTCGCACTGCCGCTTGCAGCCACGCTGTCCATCAAACTAGTGGAACCAATCATGTCCTAGAATATACTACATTACATGATGTGTAGGAAAGGGAAGTTGGAGGGAGAGTTAGAGAGAAAGAAAGGAAATACAGAACCTGCCATGGAGGAGAGAAGGGGAGGGGGAAGGGAGGTAGGGACATTGATGATGGGGATGGGCACGGATGGAGGGATGGATGTTGGAACACTGTAGAACCAGAACTCAAACAAGAGCATCTTGTAATTGTATATCTAAAGGTGGTGTAATAAAATAATAAAAAATATCTTGCTATCTACTTTAGAATGTGATGTATCTCCCTCTATTTCACCCAGAACTAATTTTGTCTTGGTATTACTGCATGTATACTATGTATTTATATATGTTATACTCTATGTGTTTTTCAGTCTTATATTATAAACAATCATCTATTCATTTTGAAAAACTGACATCTTTTCTACTACTTGTAGTTAGTTGTTAGGTATGAATAGATGAAGGCAGTACAGCCTGCACCTAACATATGCTCACCCTTGAGTGTGAGAGACTCAGGATCTGTCATCAAGGAACCAGAATTTTTTCTCAGCATCTGACGTAAGATACTTTCGATTCTTCCTTTTGTGTTTGCTTTCATTGCTCTTGGAGCCCTGGAACATCAGCCATATGTATGCAGCAATATTGTTGTTTTCAGGACTAGAAATTGCATAAAGATTTCACATTTCACTAGAAAATAGTACATCCTTCCTCATTTCATGATCTTAATTTCTTCTTTTATGGGTTTGTGCAGTACTTAGTTTAACGTTCATTATCTATATTATTTAATTGATAACATAATATATAAAAACTATATTATTTGCTTTAGAGGAAAACTAGTTGTACAAGTCTGTAAAGATAAAAAACCTGAGGCTTAAGGTTGAAATGCCTCTCAAGAATTGGGATCATTCATTCAGTACATATCTCTATAGGAAAGCAACCGGGTTAGTTGTTTTGGGGTGATGTAAACATTACTTGACATATGTTTTCTATGCTCAAAAGATTTCTAAATTTCTAGGAAAATGATACATGGATATATGGATACAGCAAATGAGAGAGAAGTAATATCTATATTATTTGCAGATAGAAGGAAAGATGGAATTGGCTTCAAGGATACAAATTTTCATGTAAAAACGGCAGTTACACTGGACCTTAAAGTATTTTCGTTGCAACTTCAGCATCAAGCAGAAAATCTCATTAGCAGAGAGAATAATGAATGATGCTTTAGACTATTTGTGTGGTAGTAATAACAAATAGCACTTTTAGACAATTTCTATGTCCAGTTACTTTAAAAACCACAAGTGTGTGTGGGGGGCAAGGTAAGGTAAGATAGAGAAGGGATCAGTCTGAGTATTGAAAGTAGATAAAGAGATATGCATGATAACCCATAAGAATTTGTATTGCAAATCACAATGTACAAAAGAAGGGGGAGAGAGAAAGAGAGAGAGAGAGAGGAAAAGTGCCAACCATAGAGGCAGGTGGGGGTGGTGGTGTGTAATTGGGGATATTGGTGATGGTGATGGTAAATACACACCGGGGACACATGGGTGCTGCAATACTGTATGATTGAAACCCAATCATGAACATCTTAGTAAAAAATCACATTTATTATCACACTTAGTCTTTATAGCAACCCTGAAGCATAATGGCAAATGGTCATTATGACTATTTCAGAGAGATAAGGAAAACTTGAATCTTGAGATGCTACTAAAGTGCTCAAAATTATACTCCTACTAACATAGACCCAGAATAAGGGCAGTAGACTCTATTACCTGGAACAAAACACTATATACTCTGTCTCTGCAAGTTTTTTGAGATGACAGTGTCTGGGAAATTGTAGTCCAAGAGAAGAAAGTCTTTAATGCTAGCTAAGGTGGCACTCAAGGAAAGTTGTTGAGTAGAAGTATGCTTGGGTAGAATAATCTGACTGTGACATAAAGGGAAGATTTGTTTGATACCGTCAGAACATAAACAGCCCTAGAGGTTGACTAGTGAACATTATTATCCTTTGGTTTTCCTACTAGATGATCAACCTTTCTACCAATAAATCAACTATCATTTCTATAAGGTCCTTAGATCAAACAAGTTTATCATTTTCATGGCAGGATTTCCTGAAGTTTGTCTTACTCTCGAAGACCCATGCTTTCTACAAATACCCGGAGTTGCATGCATCGACATTAAAAAAGAGAGAGAGAATTCTTCTGTTCTTCCTATGAAAGATACCTGAACCCTTACACTTTACAGTCCATATTGTTCCAATAGTGACAAATAGTGACAAAATAGTGACAAATCTTAATGAATTCTCCATCTATTCTGCAATTCCAGTCCCAGAACTTCAGAGACAGGGGAAGAATGGACATAGTTTAACACTGATAAAGTTAAAAAAAAAAACAGTGTACGCCTTTACTTATGATGTGTCAATTTCCTAATATTTTCACTCTTATAATCTTTTTTGATCCCGAGTAAAGTTTAATGAAAAAATGGTATAAATGTTATCAATGTTTTATAGGGAGGAAGTAGATTCAAAATGATTAACGAGGTCATTCTTTCAAGGCTTTGGGGCTGCTGAATATAATATTGAATCCAAATTATCTAATGCCTATGTTAGAGATTCTCAACTAGTCTTTGGCCTCCTAAGCCTGCATGCAGAGAAAACAGGTGCTCTATTTTACTTTTAGTCATGGAACCAGAAGATCCTTGGAGTAAGACCCTTATATAGCTATGTTCCTCTATCACATAAAAACCTAGAGAAATTCCACATTGTAACTGACTTACAAATAGAAAGGTCTGAGGAAACAGGGCATACATTTATGCTAGTGCTAAATCAAGATGTTAGAATATAAAATATCAGCCTAAGGACACACTGGAAACATTTTTGAAAAGAGAAAACAAAACTAATTTAGGGTTGATAAAATCTCAATAAATGCACTAAACATGATTAGATGGTACAATCTTTGATTTGATCTTATACTGAACAACTAGTTTCACACTTGATTTCAAATAATACTATTATTTGTTGAAAAATTACTATAACAGCAGAGTTTGGTTTTTTTTCTTTACTTGTTTTACTCATTTTCAATGGGAACTTGAAACTCAAAGGCAAATGGGTTGCAGATGGGTTGATTTCTTTTCTTACTGTTATTTGTTGATTACTTACACCAGTGTGATGACTTGAGAATTAATATATTGTCTATAAATGTTTGAACTTTCAAATGCATCAGACATCTGTTAAAGAAAAGGTAAAATCAAACAACAGATTCCAATAACTTATTTACATTCCACATAATAATGGATAAACATGGGAAAATACTAACCTTAGTCTCAAGAATTTTGCTAAGATAGTTGCTTTCGGTGATGTCTCCTTCTCATAATTCTTATTATATGGTATATCTAACACCTTAAAACTACCTCGATAATAGTAGATCCTATTTTCTGTAAAAAGAAATGGTCCAAGAATTGTTTAAGTGAAATGAATTTAAAAATGCAGATATAGAACAGATAGTAACACCAAATAATAAGTAATACTAAAATTAGGTACTATAAGAGTATGCTACCTGCACGACAGAGCCTGGCAAGCTACCCGTGTTGTATTTGATATGCCAAATACCAGTAACAATTATAGACCTCATTCCCATGACCTGATGGAATGGTTTGAGGCTCTTTATGTTCCTGGAGCAAGCAGGTGCCCTTGGGCTCTACTTGCATGAGACAGGACATATGGAGATGTTACTGGTGCCCGCCGAGCAAATCAATGATGAACGGGAAGACAGTGATACAGTGAATCCCCGTGTATCTTTTAACACAATGGATTAAATAATCTGGGTATTGTGAAAAAGTATTCCTAAAACCAAGAATGGAATACATATAAAAGGAACATGTCAGAAGTAATAATACTGTCTTGATGGAGACATGTAGGACTATAAACTATTCTGCCTAGAATAACTAATTGGCATGTTATGAACAAAATTATTTGAAATTTATTAATTTTCCACTGTATGAGTAGATAACTTTTTAAAGTCATATGAAATTTTACCATTTTTCAGTATTCATATGAAATTTTACTATTTTTATTATTTTCATGACTTGGATTTCCTGAGGTTTGTCTTACTCTGGAAGACCCGTGCTTTCTATAAATAGCTGGAATTGCATGCATGGAACTAAGATAAGTGTTATCTTAGGCATATTCAGAAGCTACCCAATTTAGATAATAGCAAAAACCAACATTAAAATGTGCTTTATCTCACTCTAACACTCACATACAATCCATCATATTTTCATCTAAATATTCATAGATACCACAATGATTTGATTGTGGTATTTAATGTATCAAATCACATAGATACCATGTGATTTGATACATTATGCTCTGGTCTCTAATATTTGGCAGTTGGTAATAATGCAGGAATATTCTATGTACATAGTGCCATGCATATAAAAAGCACTAGATAGTAAAATTTTCTAATACCATTATTGCCTTTGAAGACCATCTTGTTTAATTAAATGATTATCAATGAAGCATTATGGAATATATAATTACATGATAAAGTTAATTATTCAACTATAATTTTATATAAATGCAGAAAGGGAGATCACTTGTCACTTGTCTTCCGGTTGTTCATCGATTTGCTCTAACAGGCACCAGTAACATCTCCATACGTCCTGTCACATGCTAGCATAGCCCAAGGGCATCTGCTCCCTTCAGGAACACGAAGAGCCTCAAACCATTCCTTCAGGTCATGGGAATGAGGTCTAAAATTGTTACTTGTTTTGGCATATCAAATACAACACGGGTAGCTTGCCAGGCTCTGCCATGCGATACTCTTGTAGTAGCTTCTCATCTCGTGCATTCATTGATGAACTGTGCAGATGCAAAGAGGCCGCAGGTAAGACGGGGAAAGATCAGCTCTTCTGCAGGATGGAGTTCTGAAGAGTTGTGGAGTCCGGATGTTGAAAATGGCGACCCTCATGGTGTCGAGCTTCCTCTGGCTTCTTGCAAGGCTCTGCTGGGATGGCGGACCAGGGCTAGAACCCACCTTCCCTCTGGGTGCCTCATGATCAGCTGGGCACAAGGGAGAGCCGGTAGCAGCTCTGCCCGGCACCGTAATTAAATTAAAATATTATTTATTATGGTAAAATATTATTTATTATGTAAAAAATATTTTTGAAGTAAGAAATATTGTGAAAATAAAATCATAAAGCTATAAACAAATAATTTAAAATACATGATTTATTTAAATTTATATAAATTTGCAAAAGAATATTGTGAATTTAGTTTCCTGAGGGCCATGAATTTTCTACATTTAGAATCTAATATTTTTAATGTTAAAATATTACACTTTACTATTAATTCATTAAAACTATTCAACTTTCATTTTTAGAAATTCAGTAGTTATAATGTGTTCTTTAATTAGGTTTTTTAATTTGTTTATTTAAAATGATTAGGTAACCATGAGTATTCTTTAATGTAGATAAATAAATCAGTAAGTCATGACTCTTTCCATTACATTGCCAGATCTAGTGAATAAACTGTTAAGTGCTTGACATGTTTAAACCTCAGAAGCTACGTTTTAAGGCAAGGAAAACAATTCTTAGTATTCTGTCATAATGAAATTGCATGCACACCTCTAACAGGTCACTGAGATTGCTCACCATTATTGTTAAGTTACTGTGAATTATAGCCTCTGGACTCTGATATCATCTAATGAGACCCCAACCAAAAAAAAGAAAACAATAACAATAAACCTGAGTCTTAGGGGTGGAATTTCTAAGACACACTTTTACCTTAGAATTGACATTATCCTCTCAATAGGTGGTGCAGCATCCAATATGACTTTAAAAAAATGGTAAAGGAGAAAATTGCTTATAATTTTTCCATTACTTGCTACTTATTTCTATTTTTTTAAAAAGCTTAGAATTCATATACCCCAACACAAAGGGGTTTTGGTGATGCAGAAATAGTATCAAAATTTAAACGTGGACAATGAAAACACTTAGTAAAAGGTAACAAAGTTAAAATATTTCTACAGCTTCCTGCTTCTAAGTCCAGCAAAAATAAATAAATAAATAATGAAACAAGAGTTAAGGACTCAATTCCTAGGAATCAAAAAAACCTCAGTACAGCACTAAATAAAAAACTGTGGAGCTATGTGCGCCAAACGGAAATACACCAAAATGAAGAGCAATGCACAACAAAGAATAGGCTTTACTTGCAATTGATTTCATTTTCCAGAACTAAAAATAAAATTTATAATAACTTAATGCATTGTTTACCAACCTATTGCCAGAAAATGAACCAGGAGACCAATAGTTATTCCCAGGATTGCCAACACTCCGAGAGCACAATGAGGGCAATCATCCACAGTGGCATGGATCTGCGGGATACTCTAATGGGACTGCCAAAAATAAATAATAAATTAAGTGGTGTGTGTATATGATATATCAGAAAAAACATGACATTATGAATATATTTTTTCTCTTACCCTTTGAAGTTTCACAATTTAGACACACAGCAGTAGCTAATTTGAACATTATAAAGACAGCCATCAGAGACCTGACTGAGTACTCAATTAGTATTCTGTAGCTGTTTCTCAGCGGTATGTTGGTTAGTGATAAGTTATATATACTGATTCCCTCCCATTTTCTGTGGGTAGTAACAAATTTATGCAATTTAGTATCTATAAATGAAGAATTTTTCCAAGTAGAAGTAGGGAAGAGAAAAGGGAAAATGAAACTAACCAATGATCTTTATGTGAAAACCGAACATAATTTTAAAACTATGATCATGACACAAATTTATTTACTATTCCCACATTGTAGAAAGAGGAAATACACAAACATGAAGTGCTATCAAATTCTGGGCAGAGACTGTCTCTCTTATTATCTTGTTTTTTACTATGACTTAAAGAAATACTTTTTTATTTTACACTTTTCAGGGAACAGGGTTGGGGGAGTGGATCAACACCTGGCAGTGTTTAAGGCCTAATCCTGGCTCTGCACTCAGGGATCATTCTTGGTGTGCTCAGCAGACCATGTGGGATGCCAGGGATTGAACCTGGACCAGGAGTATGCAAGGTAAGTGCCCTGTTCTGTACTATCTCATTAGACCCTCAAAGAGATCTATGCAAACACAAAAAGCAAGTCATACCCAAACTACAATGCTAGGTATTTTCATCAAGACAAGAAACAATAGATTTATTAAACACAAACTTGGGAGTTTTTCTGCAGATACAATGGCTATGAATTCCTCAGTGTGCATCTGAAAAATTGTACTTTTTACATCCTTGGTGATGCCGTATCTCACTAAAACATGCACTATCTTTATCAAAAATATTTCAAAACTTTAACCTATCCAGGTAATATCAATTTTTTGGCTTTTTTGGTCAAACCCAGTGATACTCATGTATCTGCCCTTAGGAATTACACCCAGCATTGCTTGGGAGACCATATGGGATGCTGGGGATCAAACCAGTGTTGCCACATGCATGGCAAATGCCCTACCCACTGTACTATTGCTCCCACCTCGGTAACATCAGTTTTAAGATTAGAAGTAATACCAGGGGAAATGTGCTTAATTAATTGGATCACAGATAAAAATGAATTTGGTCAATCTGAAGATGTAACAAAATGAGTTGAACACATGTTAGAGGCCTGGATTGATCCCAGCAGTCTTGGCACTGCTGGGAGTAACTTTCAAGCACTGATCCAGGAATAGCCCCTAAGCATCACTCTAAAAAACAAAAAATATATTTGTTCCTGCTTTTGTGAAATTAATTTTTAATTTATTTTCCACTATTTTTTCCACATTTTGGAATTATTTTATATTTATCCATTTCCCCCACAATTCTCACAATATGCTCCAAACTCAACCTTAGTTGATAATCTTGCTTACTATTCCACTGATAAGGTGTGAAAAGAGAATATTTCAAAACTCCACCACTATATTTTTGAACTTTTTTATGTGACCACATCTGATTTTTTTTCTGTCTTAATAAATTGTGCCTGTCTCAGGCCAAACCTCCCATCCCACCCTCCAGCCTAAGTTTCTGTATGTATAATATGTGTTGGTAATTTCAAACTATTGAATTCCACAGACATCCAAGTTTCATGTCTTTGTCCTCTTGCACACTCTTGTTCTTCTGCCTACAACGTACCTCAAGTCTACCCAATGGCAGTCTAATAGCTCAACCCTGTTATCTCCTCACTGAAGCCTTTCAAGAGTTATTCTATAATGAATCCACACTGAAAGTGATCAATATAAAACTTTAGATAATAGTCATTTAACCATTTATTATGGTCTAAATTATGCCATTAGTTTATATTTTTGTTTCATAACAAGGGTATAGCATGGTACAAAGTACATATTAGAAAATATTAAGTAAAGGAGCAAATGCATGGCTCCAAGAGTTACTAAGTGACATTGTGTTTGAAGGACAGAAAGAAGGTGAGATAAATATCACAGAAACCCTTGAGTACCTGTCAAAAGAATTCTAACTTTTTCCTTTGGAAATAATTAACTTGATGTTGTGTAGTGATTAGGAAATACATTTGCAAACAGTTGCTTGAGGCTACTTAAAAGCAGAGCAAATGCAAAAGAGAACACATGAGGAAAGACTTTTGCAATCCATAAGAATGGAGGAGTAAGATCATGTTTGATAGTAGGATAAAGGGAAAGAAATGATGAGAAGTTAGGAAGTATTTCAAGTCAAATATTTTCCAGAAATATTTTTTTCTGGTAATTAATGAGCTTTAGAAAGTTGTGACTATGTTTTGAGATTTTATTTTGAGAATGAAAATAAATTAAATCTAGTTCTCAGCACCTCATAGAGTGCTCCCATCAGTCACCCCTAAGCACAAAAGCCCCAAGCAATGCAATTGCACACTCTGAATCACTAAAATCATAAATAGATAAATAAACACAAAAGGTGAAAATAATTCTCTGATCTTCTTGCTGAAAATGTGGTATACTAAATTTATTTTCCTATCCTCCTTTTTGTTTCCCAGTGCTAGGCATTGAACCCTGGGCTTCACACATATAACACAAATATTTCTGCCATTGAGTTTTACCTTGGGCCACCTAGTTCCATTTTTATTATAGCTTGTTATTATTTCAAATGCTTCTCTGGTATGTAGCTACTTTTTGTACAAAATTTTAGTTCTGTTGATGTAGCAATCAAATAAAAGACAGAGTTAAATACCTTTACCAAAGTAAACAACTGCTTTAAATTGACATATTTTCATGCACAAAAAATCACTGAACTATTTAGCTAACATTTCTGCTACTTCACCAGGCAGTTTCTAGGAGAAAATAGAAATATCGATCATATGTTGCCACAGACAAAGAACCTCATGGCTATGATCACCCAGTGTTCTCTTTGCAAGGGTCATAAAAGCAAACCACAACTTTTATTTTTCTGAGTTTTTTTATTCCATCCTATATTACTAGCCCTAAAAGAATGTGGGGGTGATGAAAATATAAAACATAGTTTTAAAATCTTCACTTCCACTTCCAGCAATCCTTTTTTTCTCTTGTCTATTCATACTTGGTACACCCATATTCAATCATAGGATTATCCTAATTCCCTTGAAATGTAACTCTGGGACAACAAATGTAATTTCCTTTATATTCTTGCAGCCAATGAGACTAACGCCTGCTATGAGAAGATAACCACAAATTAGAGATTTAACCTTTACTAAGTTAGCAGAAGTGCTTAGAAATAATGACTCAATCTATTGAAATCTGTCAGGTTAGGATTTTCCACAACTGTCAAAATGATGAGGGTGAAGGAGGAAGAACACTATACTTTTTTAAACTCTCCACCCAGCATAAAGATGACTCTCACAAAAGCAAAACAAACAAAACCATGCTGTTTCCTCTTCATATAATTAAAACATGTGTGATCTCTCTTTCTTATAGTAGATTGTGTATGAGGCTAATAACAAAATTAAGTGTTGAACATTAAAACATTTTTAGTAAAGAAACCAAAATTAAATATTTACTTTAGTTAAATAAATGTATTCTAGTATATTCTATAAAAGTCACTATATTCTTATTAATCACATTTTATATTTTTATGAAAACATTAATTATGTCCCTTTAAGAGTTCAATCTTAACTAAGTTACATATTTTTTAGAGAAATATTTATATAAGATAATTCATGCTTCATGGTTATCTGGGATCTAAATAATTTATAAAAATAGGTTCAGTTAATTTTTCTGTATTGTATATATTGATGAAAATTCCTATAAAATGAACATATTTTTTTAATGTTGGCATTAATGATCTTGATCCATTTAAAAGGATGATTATCTAGTCAGATACTTTAAAAATAAGTAGCACTAATTTACATATAATTGCACTATTCTAGTCCATGAAACTTTTAAAGATAAAAAATCTTTTTTGCATATGATTTTTATGGAAAATACCTAGCAAACCAGTACTGTGAGATTCCAGACAATATAAAAATACTTTAAAATCAATTTTTTAAATGCAAGTCAATCATAATTATCAATTATTGATTTATAAAAATTCTCAATCCCTCCTGGTCACAACAACCATATTTTTTCATTTACAGTATGTTAAGGATATAACATCTTTGAAACACTTACCAAATCACTACATACAATTACAGATTTCAGACAAAAATACATTAATGTCATAGAGTTTTGCCCAGCAGGAAATTCAAAAAACCCATTTAAAATTACTACAAATTCCACACCAAACTGAACTATTTTACTTCAGACCCTATGTGAGTTTTATCTAAAGGAAACATAATTCTGTTTATTTCATAATTTTAAAACAAACTGATTTTTCACTTACCTATACATAATTGCTGGTATAATAGCTGTTGGTGTTAATAAAGATAGAGGATACTTGCTTCTTTTGTCCTGACCAGTAGTTCTCTGGTAAATGTGCTAGCCACAATGCTAGTTGGTATTTTAAGAACCAGATGTCACAGCAAAAAGCAATTAAAAGGAAACTTGTTTAACAAGTGTTGATGACAACTGTGGAACTATCATTTAAAGGAAGAAATACAAATTCTCTTTGAGTTGGATACTGAGAAAAAAAAAACAATAGACATAACTGAGATTGGTCACCTGAGGAGGTCCACCCAAGAAATACCAAGACAGATTGGTGAATCAGTGTTCTGAGTCAGATTCTCTTTCTCCCCTTTCTGAGCTCCTCCCCAATGAAACCAACTGTAGCCATCAGAGAATCCCTGACAAATGACTTCAATCCAAGTTCTTTTAATACAATAATGCATTACTCATTTGAAGCAAGCTTAATGTAAGAAGTCTTGTTTAGATCCTTTACTTTTTTGTTTGGTAGAAATGGGCTTAAGATGGTTTTAGCATGAGAAATATTAGTTACATTTCATTAAATGTTTATAGGGAATAAAACCAATTTCTCTATTTCTTTGAAGAATGCCATGGGTATCCTTATAGGGACCACATTGAATCTGTATAAAGCTCTAGGGAGTATTACCATTTTGACAATGTTAATTCTCCCAGTCCATGAGCAGGGATTGTTTCTTCATTTCGTCGTGTCCTCTTTTATTTCTTGAGGCAGATTATGTAGTTATTTTTGTATAGGTGCTTTACATTCTTAGCTAAACTGACTTCTAGGTATTTGATTTTCTGTGGCACAATTGTGAATGCGATTGTTTTCTTTTTTTTACTTATTTATTTCCTTTTTTTCTCTTTCGTTATTTGTATATAGGAAAGCCATTGACTTTGGGTATTAATTTTGTACCCTGCCACGCTACTATAGTTATCTTTTGTTTCTAGGAGCTTTTTGGTAGAGAATTTAGGGTTTTCTAGGTATAATATGTCATCTGCAAATAGTGATAGCTTGACTTTTTCCTTCCTTATCTGGATGCCCTTAATATCCTTTTCTTCTCTGATGGCTATGGCAAGTACTTCCAGTACTATATTGAATAGAAGTGGTAAAAGTGGACAACCTTGTCTTGTACCCAATCTTAGGGGGAAGGCTTTTAGTTTTTCCCCATTGAGAATGATACTTACTGTGGGCTATTGGTAGACAGGTTTGACTATATTCAGGAAGATTCCTTCAATTCCCATTTTATGGAGAATTTTATCATGATGTGTGTTGGATCTTGTCAAATGCTTTTTCTGCATCTATGATCGTCACTTGATCACTTGAATCCCGTTATTCATCGATTTGCTCGAGCGGGCGCCAGTAACATTTCCATTGGACCCTATCTCGTGCCAATGTAGCCCAATGGCATCTAGTTGATTCAGGAATATGAAGAGCCTCAAACCATTCGTTCAGGGTCTTGACAAGGAAGTCTGACCATCTTGTAGGTGGGCTGCCACGTGATCTTTTGATATCCCGTGGGATACAGTTGGTAATGGCTCTAGTCCAGCGGTTGTCTCCAAATTGCATTACATGTCCAGCCCATCTGATTTTCGATGCCTTGGCAAATGAGACAGGGTCCCTGATTCTGGAATAGCGATGGAGGTCAGAACTCCGGATTCCTTCTCTCACTTGAGTGAGGCGTGATATTCCAAGCATAGCTCTTTCAATTCCTCTCTGGGAGACCCGAATAGCATTCTCATCCTGCTTTTGTAGGGCCCAGGTCTCTGAGGCATATGTTAATGCAGGGAGAACGGTGGAGTCAAAGAGATGTGCCTGGAGCTGGAGGGTCTTTGTCCTTTTACTATTTCTTCAATGCCTTTGAAGGCATTCCATGCCGCTCTCTTCCTTCTGCGCAGCTCAGGTTTTTAGGTTGTTCATCATGTTGACTTCTCGACCTAGGTACACATAACTGCTGCATTCAGAGATGTCTGTTCCATTGAGAGTGAATGGGGCCTCTGGAACTAGTTCATTTTTCATAAACATGGCTTTCTTTAGATTCAGCTAATATATGATCATATGGGTTTTATTTTTTTTTTTGATGTGATGTGTTATGTTGATCGACTTGAGAATGTTGAACCATCCTTGCATTTCGGGAAGAATCTCACATGGTCATGATGCATAATCTTTTTGATGAGTCTTTGTACTCTGTTCATTAATATTTTGTTGAAGATCTTAGCATCTGTGTTCATCAGGGAGATTGGTTTGTAGCTTTCTTTTTGTGGTGTCTCTGTTTTGGGCAACAGGGTGATATGTGCCTTGTAGAAACTACTTGGATGTGCTTCTGATTCCTTTATTTCCTGGAAGAGCTTGAAAAGGACTATCAGTAAGTCCTCTTAAAGGAAGGATTTGGAAGAATTCACTGGTGATCCACCTGGACCTGAGCTTTTGTGTTTGGGCAGACTTTTAATTACTTTTTTAACTCCTGAAATTTGTATGGAATAATAAACCCCCACTAATAGCTAAAGCAATCCTTGGAGAGAAAAGACGGGAGGCATCACCTTTTCCAACTTAAAACTGTACTACAAAGCAGTAGTAATTAAAACAGCAAGGTATTGGAGTGAAAACAGACCTGTGGACCTTTGGAATATAGTTTAGTACCTTGACACCCATCCTCAAAAACATGATCATTTAATCTGTGAGAAAGGATCAAAAAGTATGAAATGGAGCAAAAAAAAGTCTCTTCAACAAGTGGTGCTGGGAAAACTGGGCAGCTACATGTAAAAAAAATAAATTTGGACATCTGTCTAATACCATACACAAAAAGTCAGATCAAAATAGATTAAAGATCTCAATATCAGACCTGAACCAATAAAGTACATCAAATAAAAATTATAGGAAAAACCCTCCATAACTTTGAAGCTAAACACATATTCAAAGATGAAACATCACTGACAAAGCAATTGAAAACGAAGATAAACATATGGGACTACATGGAACTAAAAAGCTTCTTCACCCCAAAAGAAGCAGTGACCAAGATACAAAGACAGTCCACAGAACGGGAAAGAATATGCACCCAATACCCATCTGATAAGAGGTTAATATACAGGATATATCAGGCACTGGTAGAAATTTGCAAGAAGAAAACAGTCAATCCCATCCAAAAATGGGCCAAAGGAATGAACAGAAAATTTGAAAAAAGAAGAAATTCAAATGACCAAAAGGCATATGAAAAAAATACTCATCATTTATATCAGACACTGGTACAATATTACAAGAAAAAAACAGTCAACCTCATCAAAAAATGAGGAGAGGAAATGAACAGAAACCTTGACAAGGAAGAAATTCAAATGTCCAAAAGGCATATGAAAAATTGCTCATCATCACTAATCATCAGAGAGATACAAATAAAAACAACAATGAGATATCATTTCACACCACAGAGACTGGTGCATACCCAAAAGAGCAAGAACAACAAGTGCTGGCATGGATGCGGGGGAAAAGGGGACTCTCATCCATTGTTGGTGGGGATGTTGACTGGTGCAGCCTTTTTGGAAAACAATATGGTCATTCCTCCAAAAGACTAGACATCGAACTCCCATTTGACCCAGCCATACCTCTCTTGGAAATACGCCCTGGTAAGCCAAAAACACACAGCAAAAACACCATCTGCACCTTTAATTTCATAGCAGCAGTATTCACAATAGCCAGAATCTGGAAACAACCAGAGTGCCCGAGAACTGATAATGGATAAAGAAACTTTGGGACACAATGGAATGCTATGCAACCTTAGGAAAAATGAAGTTATGAAATTTGCCTATAAATAGATGGCATAGAGAGGATCATATTGAGTGAAATTAGCAAAAAGGAAAAAGACAGATATAGAATGACTGCATTTATTTGCATGACATAGATTTATACACATATTATGATACCAATATCCAAGGTCAGGCAAAACATGGATCAGGAGGTCTTATCACAAGGGTGAAAAAATTACACAAATGTGTGGGAGTCAGAGGTTAGGTAAGAGAGAGAGAGGGAGCAAAGTGCTAATAATTGTTGAAAGTGCTAATACTAACCTAAAACTAAGCATTAAATACAGGCAAAAAGATACACATGATAACCTCTAAGTATACGCATTGCAATCCACAATGTGTAAAAGAAGGAAGAGAGAAAGAGAGATAGAGAAAGAGAAAGAGATAATAAATCAACCAGAGAGTCAGGCTGGGGGTGACATTGGGGTTGGGACATTGGGGTTGGGAAATGGGCACTGGTGGAGGGATGGGTGCTGGAACACTGTAAGATGTAACCCAAATATGAACATCTTTGTAAGTGCATATCTCACAGTGGTATGATACAAATATTAAATTATTTTTTCGGGTTTGAAGTGTTTCATCTGAGAAGTCTGCTGTAAATCTCAGGGATGCTCCTTTGTATGTGATTGCTTTCTTTGATCTTGCTGCTTTCAGTATTCTATCTATGTCTATTGTTTTTGTCATTTTAATAAGGATGTGTCTTGGAGTATTCTTATTGGGATTTCTTTTAACTGGTATCCTACTACGGGCCTCCTGTATCTGGGAGCATGCTTTCTTCAGTTCAGGGAACTTCTCAGCGATGATGGCTTTGACAGTTTCTTCTTCATTAGGGTTTTCTTCTTGCCCTTCTAGGACCCCAATGATTCGTATGTTGTTCCTTTTGGTTTCATCCCGATTTTCTCTGGTAGTCTGTTCATTGATTGTAAGTCTTTTCTCCATCTTCTGGTGTTGTCTACAGAATCTCTGAACCTCGTCTTCGAGATCACTAATTCTTTCTTCAGTAGCTGTTACTCTGCTTTGGAGGCCTTCCCCTGTGTTTTTCAGTTCACTTACCTCATTTTTAATATCTGTCATTTCTGCTTGTACTTTGGTCTGAAATTTACTCAATTCTGCTCTCATGTCCTCTTGTATTTTATTGACTTTGTATTCCATTGTTTCTTTGAGTTCCTTGTGAATCTTTAACAGTTCCTTCCAAAACTCCTTTTCAGAGAGGTTATATAGCTCATCGTTATTGCTTGACTCATCTGTATTAGTGACTTCAATAGTAGAGCTTGAAGGAATTCTGCGTTGCTTTACCATAATGACTATCGTAGGTTGAAAATGTGTGTTCTGGGTGACTGGTCAATAGAGTTAGTATGTGCCCGAATTACTTTGCAGTTAGGTATGTATAGCAAAGAATGTGGGGGCAAATGATCAGTAGTATCTCAGGTAGATAGATATTACTTGCGCAGATGCGCGGTTTTGAATTTTGGGAGTGTTGCTGGGTGGTTAGTAAAATGAAAACATTAAAAAATATATTAAATTAAAAAATGCCCATCATCACTAGTCATCAGGGAGATACAAATCGAAACAACAATGATAAATCATCTCACACCACAGAGACTGGCACATCCAAAAGAACATGTCCTGGTGTGAATGTGTGGAGAAAGGGGACTCTCATCCATTGTTGGTTGAAATGTTGACTTCTACAGCCTTTTTTGGAAAACTATATGAACAGTCCTCCAAAAACTAGAAATTGAGCTCCCATTTGACCCAGCCACACCACTCCTTGGAATATACCCTGGGAGCCCAAAAACACACAGCAGAAATACCATCTGTGCTTCTATGTTCATAGCAACACTATTCACAATAACCAGAACATGGAAACAACCAGAGTGCCCAATATCAGATGATTGGATAAAGATACTGTGGTACATCTACACAATGGAATACTATGCAGCTGTCAGGAAAAACCAAGTTATTAAATTTACCTATAAATGGGTGTAAATGGAGAGGATCATGCTTAGTGAAATGACTGCATTTATTTTCTGGATATAAATATGGTTAGGTAAGACAAAGAAAGGAACAGTGTACCAATAATTGTTGGAAATGACAATACCAGCCTAGAAGTGAGCATTGATATAGGCAAAGGGATACACATGATAACCTCGACTGTATGTATTGCAAGCCATAATATGTAAGAGAAGGAAATGAGAGGGGTTGAGAGAGAAGATCAAAAGTGCTTGCTAGAGGCAGGTTGGAGGAGGGAGAGTGAATCAAGGGACACTGGTGGTCTGAAATGGGCACTGGTGAGGTAAGGGTCCTGGAACACTGTATGACTGAAACTCAAACATGAACATCTTTGTAATTGTATATCTAATGGTGGTAGAATAAAAAGATTATACATTTTTATAAATTAAAAATTATCTAATTGAATTGTGTATTTTTTTAGATAACAGGGCAGATTCTTTTAAAACATGCTATTGGAGCTGGAGAGATAATAAAACATGTAGGGTACATGCCTTTCACATACTCAATCCAGGTTCAATCCTCAGCACCATATTTGGTCCCCTGAGCACTGCCAAGAGTGATCACTGAGCACAGAGCTAAAAGTAATCCCTGAGCATAGATGTTTGCAAGCCCCCAAACCCACAAAACATTTTTTTTATTTTACCATTCATTCACGGTAATGAATGGTTCGGCAGGCGGCAGGAGAGGGGAGGAGTGTGCGCCTGCAGGAGAGAGGGGGGAGGACTGACCACGCGAGAAAGAAGAAACTTTCTCCGTGAGCAGGGGCCCGACTTGAGGCTATGCTGTCGGGCACAGCAAGAGGCTCTCCGGAGGCTTTGCTATAAGATCGCCCTATCACCATGGCTGTGACTGCTTGCTGCTGCTCCAAGTTGGCATTTGGTCTGCTTTTGGTCTTGGGTCTGTATCCAAAATACGGTGGGGCTGCGCCGGACGATACACAGATACACCCGGCAGAGCAGAAACCAGCTTTCCCTGTTGAACCCCCCCTGCATTCCATGGACCACGAGAGCAACTTCTGACCCGAGTCCACCATTCCGATGGAGCCTCGGAGGAGCCCAGAGAAACCCCTACACCTTGCTGGCAGCAATCTTCACAATCCACACTCTGCAGCTGGTAAGATCTCCTCCTAGCATATTAATCCAGTCTCCAGATCAGCTTGTCAGAAACCCAGCCTACAAGGACCCACCCTGCAGAGACCCGCCCTTCAGAGGAGAGTAATTCAAGCCCAGGGAATGCTTGAGCCTAAGACACAGATACAACCGGCAGAGCAGAAACCAGCTTTCCCTGTTGCGCGGCGGCTGCTGTGTGGCGCGTGATTTACATCCAAATTACCGTAAATATTCTACCCACCCCTCTGAGAGAGCCCCAAAAAGTAATGAGAATATACCGCCCGCATGGCAGAGCCTGGCAAGCTGTCCGATGCGTGTTCGATATGCCAAATCCAATAACAAAAATGTTTATTTTCCTGATCCCAAAAAGAGCCCTTAATATGGCAGCAGGAAGAAAGGCGAACAAGCAGTGCCTGATAAAATTTCACGGCCATCCTAGGCTGTCAAAACGAAGAAGGATTAAAATGTCTGTACTTTCAATGCGGCGTACACTGGCATCGGAAGCATATATTGAGGATCTGATGGTGCAAGCGCAAAAGATCAAGTATGAGATCATTGGTCTGACTAAGACGAGGAGGCATCAGTCCCATCATGCTGTATTTGACACGGAGAAGAATTGTTCCTTGGAACTTGGGACGAAAGAGGCGTTAGTGGCATTGGTGTACTTGTCAACACGAACATGGCTGTCAACATTGATTCATTTGAATGCCTAACAAACCGGATAGGACGATTACACTTGAAGAGATGTGGCCCACTGCCAGCAATTTCTATCTTCATTGTCTATGCACCAACATCCACATACAAAAGAAGATGAAATTGAGAAATTCTACATGGAATTGGAGGAGTTCTATAAAAAAGATCACACCTTCTACAAAAATCATAGTCGGTGATGTTAATGCCAAGATAGGACCGAGAAGATTGGCTGAAGAACACCCATGGCCTACAATGGAACGAACAGGGTGAGAGACTATCTGAGTTCAACATGTCCACCAAGACCATTCATGGGAACTCACAGTTCCGGTAAGGCTGAAGCGAAAGCGTTGGATATGAGAATCTCCTGGCAGACAGTTCCACAATGAAATTGACCACATCATCTTCGATCGACGGTTTTGTATGACCGATGTTGCTGTCGTCCCCAAATTGCAAACAGGATCGGATCACCGTCTCCTTCATGCAAAAATTCTACTTCCCTCAATGGGGAGAAAAGGCTGCAAAGTTTAAGAAGAGAACTCCCAGAACGACCACCAACTGGGAACTCTTTGGCACCATTGCAGCAACATGGGAAGATACCATCATTGACAACATCAATAAAGAATACAACTGTCTGGTTCAGAACCTCCATGATTGTGTGAAGAATGCTGAGAGAGAGAAAGACACAAAAGAATGCTTGTCTTCAGAAACTCTTGAGCTCATTCGCCAACATGGCAAGGCGTGAGCCTCAGGAGACAAAAGCTAACGTTCAGGCTTGCTAAATGGTGCAGAGAAGCGATAAAAGAAGACCTCAAAGACAGAAGAGCAGAAATACTGGAAGATGCAGCAAAAGTCAGGAAAAGCATTCACAACGCCCGCCTGTCCTTTGCCAACTATAAGACCAAGATGACTGCGCTCCGACGCCCTGATGGATCTATCACATCTTCCAGAAAGGCAATGGAGAAGATTATCCAGGACTTCTACTCAAATCTCTTTGATAGCCAAATACACCTGCCCACATGCCAAAATCCACAGGATGGATATGTCAATCCCAACGTTCTCCCTTCTGAAATCCGACATGCCATCTCGTCGGTAAAGAAGGGAACAGCACCAGGCCCATACAAAGTCAGACCCGAACACCTGAAGAATCTGCCATCGGTACTCATCAATACACGAGCTCGACTCTTCACACGCTACCTGTCCAAATGCAAGGTGCCCTCCCAATGGAAAACCAGCAGGGCAGTTCTACTGTTCAAGAAGGAAGACATTCCACGACATTGGCAACTATCGCCCCATCTGCCTGTTGTCCGTCATCTACAAGCTGTTTACATGAGTCATCCTGAACAGGATTAGCAGAACACTAGATGAAGGACAACCATGCGAGCAAGCAGGCTTCCCGGAAAGGATTCAGCAAAATCGACCATATCCACACAGTAACCAAGCTCATTGAGGTTTGTAGGCAATACAAGATGCCGCTCTGTCTCACGTTCATTGATTTACAGAAAGCCTTTGATTCTATAGAGATTGAAGCAGTCTTTGAAGCCCTAGCCAAACAGGGCATTCAAACCCAATATATCAAGATCCTTTGTGAGGCTGTATTACGGATTCACTACCAGGATCTCACCATTCTGAAAGAAGTGATAATTGATGCCAAAAGAGGGGTTCGACAGGGTGATACCATTTCACCAAAACTCTTCAGTGCCACCTGCTACAACATCATGCGACAATTAGAATGGGACGGAATGGGAGTGAAGATAGATGGTCGGCAACTACACCACCTCTGCTTTGTTGATGACATTGTTCCAGTAACACCAAACATTAGCCAAGCGGCACAAATGCTGGCTGACTTTGACCGAGAATGTGGAAAGATAGGTCTACAGCTGAATCTGAAGAAAACTATGTTCATGAACAATGAACTAGTTCCTGAGGCCCCATTCACTCACAATGGAACAAACATCTCTGAATACAGCAGTTATGTGTACCTAGGTCGAGAAGTCAACATGATGAACGACCTAAAACCTGAGCTGCACAGAAGGAAGAGAGCGGCATGGAATGCCTTCAAAGGCATTGAAGAAATAGTAAAAGGACAAAGATCCTCCGGCTCCAGGCACATCTCTTTGACTCCACCATTCTCCCTGCATTAACATATGCCTCAGAGACCTGGACCCTATGAAAGCAGGATGAGAATGCTATTTGGGTCTCCCAGAGAGGAATCAATCTACACAATGGAATACTATGCAACTGTTAGGAAAAATGAAGTTATAAAATTTGCCTATAAATGGATGGACATGGAGAAGATTATGTTGAGCGAAATTAGCCAGAAGGAGAGAGACAAATACAGAATGACTGCATTTATTTGCATGGCATAAATATATATGTACATATTATGATACCGATATCCAAGGTCAAGTGAAACATATATCAGGAGGTCTTGTCAAAGGTGGAAATTATCACAAACGTGTGGGAGTCAGAGGTTAGGTAAGACAGAAAATGGAACAGGGTGCTAATAATTGTCGAGAGTACTAATGCCAACCTAGAACTGAGCATTAAATAGAGGCAAAAGGATACACATGACAACCTTTTAATGTATGTTCTGTAATCCATAGTCTGGAAGGGAAGGAAAAGAGAAAGAGAGAGAAAGGGGAAAGAAATAAAGAACCTGCCATGGAGGTGGGCTGGGGAAGGGGGGGAGGGAACCGGGGATGTTGGTGGTGGGAGATGGGCACTGGTGGAGGGACGGGTGCTGGAACACTGTATGACCAAAACCCAAACATGAACTTTTTAATTGTATATCTTTTTATTTGTATATCTCACAGTGGTATAATAAAATACTTTAAAAAAAGGAAAGAGAACAAGGAACAAAACCTAACGAGAAATAAACTTTTAGACCTAAAAAAAAAAAAAAAAAGACAGTCCACAGAATGAGAAAGAATATTCACCCAATACCCGTCTGATAAGGGTTTAATATCCAGGATATATCAGGCACTGGTACAGTTATATAAGAAGAAAACAGCCAACTCCATAAAAAATGGGGAGAAGAGATGAACAGAAACTTTGACAAGGAAGAAATTCGAATGGCCAAAAAGGCATATGAAAAAATGCTCAGCATCACTAATCATCAGAGAGATGCAAATCAAAACAACAATTAGATATCACCTCACACCACAGAGACTGGCCCATATTCAAAAGGGTAAAAGCAACAAGTGCTGGCATGGATGTGGGGAAAAGGGGAGTCTCATACACTGTTGGTGAGAATGTCAACTTGTACAACCTTTCTGGAAAACAATATGGACATTCCTCCAAAGACTTGAAATTGAGCTCCCTTTTGACCCAGACATACCACTCCTGGGAATATACCCTGGGAAGCCAAAAAAAAACACAGCGGAAACATAATCCTCAATTTTATTTTCATAGCAGCACTATTCACAATAGCCAGAACCTGGAAACAAACAGTATGCCCTAGAACCTATGACTGGATAAAAGAAACTGTGGTACATCTACACAATGGAATACTATGCAGCTGTTAGGAAAAATGAAGTTATGAAATTTGCCTATAAATGAATGGACATGGGAAGGATCATGTTGAGTGAAATTAGTCAGAAGGAAAGAGAGAGACATAGAATGACTGCATTTATTTGCATGACATAAATATATCAGGTGGTCTTACCAAAAGTGGAAATTACAGAAACGTGAGGGAATCATAGGTTAGGTAAGACAGAGAAGGGAACATGTGTGAATAAATGTCGAAAGGGCTGATATCAACATAGAACTGATCATTAAATACAGGCCAAAAAATGCACATGATGACTTCCAAGTGTATGTAGTGCAACCCACAATGTGTAGGAGAAGGAAGGGAGAGAGAGGGAGAAAGAAAAGAGATAAAGAACTTGCCATTTAGGCAGGCTATGTGAGGGGTAGGGAATTGTGGACATTGGTGGTGGGAAATGGGCACTGGTGGACAGCGGGTGCTGGAACAGTATGTGACCGAAACCTCCAAACATGAACAATGTTGTAATTGTATATCTCACAGTGGTATAATAAAATGTTTAATTAAAAAATATCATTGTAAGTTGTTGGAAATGATAATGCCTGTCTAGAACTGAGCATTGAACATAGGCAAAAGTCTATGAGAACTCCTAAATGTATGTATTGCAAGCCACAATGTGCAAGAGATGGAGGGAAAGAAAGGCAGAGAAACAAAGAGAAGCAAAGAAATAGAGAGACAGAGAAGAGGAGAAGTGTCTGCCATAGAGGCAGGCTGAGAAAGGGGGATAGGTAATCCGTGGACATTGTTTTTGGGAAATGTGAACTGGTGGAGGGATGTTTCTGGAATACTGTATGACTAAAACCCTAATCATGAACAGTTTTGTAACTGTATATCTCACGGTGGTTTATTTTTTTTTTATTTTTATTATACCACCGTGAGACATACAATTACAAAGGTGTTCATAATTGGTTCTTGGTAATACAGTATTCCAGCACCCATCCCTCCACCAGTGCCCCCTTTCCACCACCAATGTACCCCAACCCCTCCCACCCACCCCCAGGCTTCCTCAATAGCAGGTACCACCCCCCGTTTCCTCTCTTTCTCTCTCTCTCTCTCTCTGTCTCTGCATCTCTCCTCTCCCTTTTCTTTTACACACTGTGGCTAGCCCTGCAGATATTTAGAGTTTATCACTTAAGTCTCTTTATGTATATTCAATGGTGAGTTTTAATCTGCCATTACCATTTCCCACACTTAGTAAAACACTGGTATCTATTTATATCCTATTAATGAATGCAGTCATTCTATATCTATCCTTTTCCTTCTGACTAATTTTACTCAGCATGATAGTCTCCATGTCCATCCATTTGCAGGTAAATTTCATAATTTCATCTTTTCTGACAGCTGCATAGTATTCCATAGTGTAGATGAACCACAGTTTCTTTAGCCAGTCCTCTGTTCCGGCATTTAAGTTGTTTCCAGATTCTAGCTATAGTGAATAGTGCAGAGATGAATAAAGAAGTACAGATAGTGTTTCTGCTATGTGTTTTCGGTCTCTCAGTTATATTCCCAGGAGTGCTATTGCTGGATCAAATGGGAGCTCAATATCTAGTTTTCGGAGGAATGCCCATATTGTTTTCCAAAATGGCTGGACTAGTCGGCACTCCCACCAACAGTGGATGAGAGTCCCTTTTTCCCCCACATCCACGCCAGCACCAGTTGTTCTTGCTGTTTTGGATGTGTGCCAGTCTCTGTGGTGTCTCATGGTGGTTTAATAAAAATTATTTACAAATATCACTGTTAAGTGTTATATTACACAATGGAATACTATTCAGCTACAAAAAAACACAAACAGAAAACATGAAATTCAACTTGCCACTACAAAGATGGTATCATGATAGTGAAGTCAGTGAGAAAGAGAGGAAGAGAGAAGCTGGAATGACAGCATATCTTGTTGGGCACTTTACTTTGCACATGGCCTGTCTGGGTTCAATCCCGAGCACCTCATACAGTCCCCCAAAGCATACTGGAGGGATGCCTGAGAAAAGAGCCAGGACTTAAGTCATGCACATCAAAAAGCTGACCAAAAGCAAATGAAGGAAGGAAGGAGATGTCGGGAGCTGCTGGGGTCCCCAATAATACCAGGAAATGAGTTCTCTTCACCTCCGAAGCCGGCGGGTAATGAATGAAAACTCAGGAATCCAATGCAGTTTTAAAAGGCTTTATTATCACAAGCTCTGTTATACAATCCAAGAGGAAAAACCCGTAACTTTGGGTTCCCAGCTGGGCCCCAGCCATACGTAGACCAAGATGGCTGCAATTACATGTTAAAACTCATCAGGGAAGAGAAAGGAGAGGAAAGGCAGAAACCAAGGGGAGCCAAAGTGGCAAAATGGCCTTCTCTTTTCTCGCAAATTATTTTATCTGGCCAAAATCTATCAGTGCAGTCCATGGTGGGAAGGAAGGAGGGAAGGAAGGAGAGAAGGAGGGAATGAAAGAGGGAGGGAAGGAAGCAAGGAAGGAAGGAAGGATGGAAGGAAGCAAGGAAGGAAGGAAGGAAGGAAGGAAGGAAGGTAGGAGGGAAGGAAGGAAAAGGAAGGAAGGAAGGAAGGAAGGGGGAGGGGGGGGGGGAGGGGGGGGGGAAGAGGGATGGAATGAAGGAGGCATGGAGGGAGTGAAGGAGGGAAGAAGAGGGAGGGAAGGAGGGAGGGAAGGAGGGAGGAAATGAAGGAGTGAAGGAGGTAGGGAAGGAAGGAGGGAGGAAAGGAGGGAAGGAAGTAAGAAAGGAAGGATGGAAGAAAGGAAGGAAGGAAAGTAGGTAGGTAGGAAGGAAGGAAGGAAGGTAGGTAGGAAGGAAGGAATGAGGAAAGGAAGGAGAGAGAGGAAGGAAGGAGGAAAAGATGGAGGGAAGGAAGGAGGGAAGGAGGGAAGGAGGGAGAGGAGGGAGGGAAGGAAGGAGGGAAGGGTAGATAGATACATAGATACATAGATAGATACATAGATACATAGATACATAGATATATTGATTGATTTTAAATAGTATATTTGCTGCAAGAAAAGAGTGCACTATGCCTAATATTTTGAATCATTGTAATAATCACCTTATATTTTGACTTCACTTGATCACTGTATCACTGTCTTCCCGTTCATCATCGATTTGCTCGAGTGGGCCCCAGTAACATCTCTATATGTCCTGTCTCATGCTAGTAGAGCCCAAGGGCATCTGCTTGCTCCAGGAGCATAAAGAGCCTCAATCCATTCGGAATGAGGTCTATAATTGTTACTGGTATTTGGCATATCAAATACAACACAGGTAGCTTGCCAGGCTCTGCCGTGCAGGTAGCATACTCTTGCAGTCATCTCTAAGTCCAGCATTTATTAATGAACAGCGTGTCCGCGCTAGCCTGGCTGTGATAGGCTGGTCTGCTGGGTGGAGTTCTGATGAGAGAGAAGTCTGGATGTGGAAAATGGAGGCCCTCATGGAGTAGGGGTCATCTGACTTATTGCAAGGCTCTGCTGGGGTGGCGGGCTGCGGCTAGAACCCGCCATCCCTCCTGGGCACCTCTTGAGCGGCTGGGCACAGAGCCAGTAGCAGCTCTGTTCCATGTCTGTGAGTCTGTGGTAGTGTTACCTCAAAAACGAATTTTTCCATTCTTCTGGGTTCTTGTGATTCATATGAATGAATTACATACAAATCTCAACAGAAAAGAAAGTGAGTCTATCATACAGGTGATTTCAGGTCCCTCCCAGAGGTCTAGGCCCCTCTGATCTCTGTGAACGACATCCTGGTCCCGTCCCACGCAGTCTACTCGCCTCTGTGTATGATGACCAGGTCCTGTCTCGGTGCTACTCTAACCCGTGTGCGCTCTCCCAGCCTCCAGCCTCTGCCGCATGCTGTGGGCAAGATACCGGCACCCTGCTCCTGCCGC
The DNA here is from genome assembly GCA_021461705.1 of Cryptotis parvus. Classification (NCBI taxonomy): domain Eukaryota; kingdom Metazoa; phylum Chordata; class Mammalia; order Eulipotyphla; family Soricidae; genus Cryptotis; species Cryptotis parvus. The sequence goes on along the minus strand of JAJIBD010008518.1, from coordinate 41,050 downwards.
TGGACCCCCAACCATACCCGGTGGGCCTTGTCCTGTCCCGGCTTTCCTTAGTTTCCGGCCTGCCCTGGGCACGCGAGACTCCTGCGCTCAGGAACTTTCACTTCCTGAGTCTGAGCTATGCTGGGGTCCGAGCCCAGCCCGTATTCCGCTCGTCTGGCCCTGACCTGCCGCTTGTTCTAGGCCTTGAGTTCAGGGCCTAGACTTCACTTGATATTGAGGAAAATTGTAAAGATGTGAACACAGATTTTTTTGTTTGTTTTTTGGGTCACAGCCGGCAATGCTCAGGGGTTTCCCCTGACTCTGCACTCAGGAATTAACCCTGGCCATGCTCGGGGGACCATATGGGATGTTGGGGATCGAACCCAGGCCAGCATTGGCTGGCCGTGCAAGGCAAATGCCTTACCAGCTGGTACAGAGTCTGCTTAGTACAGAGTCTGCATGCCCAAACCTTTCAGTACTTTTCAAAGTATGCAATTCCCTGTCTCAAATAACTTTCACTTTTAATCTTGACATACTTATAGATCAATGCAAAAGAAACTCAAGAAAAATTATTAAGATAATTTGGGGGCTCTAGTCCCCAAATTTGACCCTCAAACTGGACCTAAGCAATTCAGACTTTTTTTTTTAATCCTTCTCCCCTTAGAATATAAAATGAGAAAGCCACTCTAAAGACTGCATATATAACTCACTATCTTCCCGTTAATCATCTATTTGCTAGAGCGGGCACCAGTAATATCTCTATATGTCCCGTCTCAGCTAGTAGAACCTAAAGGCATCCGCCCGCTCCAGGAACATAAAGAGCCTCAAACAATTATATTAGGTCACAGGAATGACCTAATATAAATGTTACTGGTATTTGGCATATCAAATACTACACGAGCAGCTTGCCAGGCTTGTCGTGCGGGTGGCATACTGTTGCAGTCACCTCTAAATAAAGCACTTACAATGGCCTTCCTATATGCAAACAGCGAAAGAGAAGAAAGGGACATTAAAGAAACTATCCCATTCACAATTGCACCGCAGAAAATCAAATACCTAGGAATCAGTTTGACAAAGAATGTAAAGGATCTCTACAAAGAAAACTACAAAACGTTACTTCAGGAAACAAAAGAAGAACTGAGGAAATGGAGAAACATTCCCTGCTCATGGATTGGAAGGATTAACATTATCAAAATGGTAATACTCCCTAGAGCTTTATACAGATTCAATGCAGTCCCTATAAAGATAGCCATGATGTTCTTCAAAGAAATTGAACAAACACTCCTGAAATTTGTATGGAATAATAAAACCCCATGAATAGCTAAAAGCAATCCTTGGGAAAAAGAAGATGGGAGGTATCACTTTCCCCCAACTTCAAGCTCTACTACAGAGCAGTTGTAATTAAGACAGTGTGGTATTGGTATAGAGACAGACCCGTAGACCTATGGAATAGAACTGAGTATCCTGAAACGCACTCACAAATATACAACCACTTAATCTTCGATAAAGGAGCAAAAAAATATGAAGTGGAGCAAAGAAAGCCTCTTCAACAAATGGTGCTGGGAAAACTGGGCAGCTACGTGTAAAAAATGAACTTAGACCTCCTTCTAACGCCATGCACAAAAGTCAGATAAAAATGGATTCTAGATCTCGATATCAGACATGAATCTATAAGGTATATCGAATAAAACATAGGAGAAACGCTCTACGACATCGAAACGAAAAGTATCTTTAAAGACGACACACCACTGACCAAGCAAATGGAAGCAATGATAAACAAATGGGATTATATAAAATTGAAAAGCTTCTGTACCTCAAAAGAAACGGTGACCAAGATACAAAGACAATCCACAGAGTGGGAAAGGATATTCATCCAATACCCATCTGACAAGGGGTTAATATCCAGGATATATCAGGCACTGGTAGCACTCCACAAGAAGAAAACAGCCAACCCCATCAAAAAAATGGGGAGGAAGAAATGAACAGAAGCTTCCAAAAAGAAGAAATTCGAATGGCCAAAAGGCATATGAAAAAGTGCTCTTCATCTTTAATCATTAGGGAGATGCAAATCAAAACAACAATGAGGTACCATCTCACCCCACAGAGACTGGCACACATCCAAAACAGCAAAAACAACCGGTGCTGGCGTGGATGTGGGGAAAAGGACTCTCATCCACTGCTGGTGGGAGTGCCGACTGGTCCAGCCCTTTTGGAAAACAATATGGGCATTCCTCCGAAAGCTAGATATTGAGCTCCCATTTGATCCAGCAATAGCATTCCTGGGAATATACCCTAGAGACCGAAAAACACATAGCAGAAACACTATCTGTACTTCTTTATTCATCTCTGCGCTATTCACTATAGCTAGAATCTGGAAACAACCTAAATGCCCGAGAACAGAGGACTGGCTAAAGAAACTGTGGTTCATCTACACTATGGAATACTATGCGGCTGTCAGAAAGGATGAAATTATGAAATTTACCTGCAAATGGATGGAAATGGAGACTATCATGCTGAGTGAAATTAGTCAGAAGGAAAAGGACAGATATAGAATGACTGCATTCATTAATAGGATATAAATAGATACCAGTGTTTTACTAAATATGGGAAATGGTAATGGCAGATTAAAACTCACCACTGAATATACACAAAGAGACTTAAGTGATAAACTCAAAATATCTGCAGGACTAGCCACAATGTGTAAAATAAGAGGGAGAGAGATGCAGAGACAGAGAGAGAGATAGAGAGAGAAAGAGAGGAAAATGGGGTACCTGCTATTAAGGCAGCCTTGGGGACGGGAGGGAGGGGTACATTGGTGGTGGAAATGGGGCACTGGTGGAGGGATGGGTGCTGGAATACTGTATTACCAAGAACCAATTATGAACACCTTTGTAATTGTATGTTTCACGGTGGTATAATAAAAAATTTTTTTAAAAAAAATAAAAAATAAATAAATAAAGCACTTATTGATAAACCCGCGGCCACTAGCGACCATGCGAGCCGGGCTGTGATAGTCTGGTCAACACAGTTAAAATCCATTTAATTGTCAAATTATAAGAGTGGGGCAATTGAAAATAAGAGATGAGAATATTTTAGGATTTTATCTGAAAAATGGATTATCAACTAATGAAGTCATGTGCAGGACCATTCTATCCCAATTTTTCAACTTCCTGGGGCCAATAAAAAATTTTAGGGTACACAGAGCCCAGATCAGTTTCCAGATGTCAGGAGGCTAGTGACTGTTGATCTCTGGATTTTAGCTATTAAATTTAGTAATGTCAGTTGCAGAAGTTTCTGCTTGGCAAAGTTTCTATAATATTTCAAAGAATATCCCAAAGCTTAGTACAGAGTCTGCATGCCCAAACCTTTCAAGTACTTTTCAAAATATGCAATTCCCTGTCTCAAATAACTTTCACTTTTATCTTGACATACTTATAGATCAATGCAACAGAAACTCAAGAAAAATTGTTAAGATGATAAAAGTATGAGCTGCTGAGTAATTCAACATAGTATCATTAAAAGTTAAAAGAAACGGCAAATGATACTTAATAATTTATCATTTCCATTCGACTCCATCCCTCCTTTCATTACCAGTGACACACAGGACTGTGGTATCACATACTTGGTTGTGGTGGTTTCTGGCACCTGTGCATCTGGTTGTGCTGCACCAACACTAAGCCATAGCACTTGCTAAGGGTCACTCTCTTTTAGTTGTGGCACGCACATACACCTAACTGTGACTGTGACCAGAAATCACCTAGGGTGTCAGGGACAACATAGAGTACAGCTGACAGGAGCTATCAGCATAACCTTCAAGTGAACTTAGTATGTGCAGCAGCACTAGGGATATTATCCCTGGCCTTACACTCTCCAGACAGTTGCTCTATGCCACCTACCCATCCCTTGGGCCCCAATATTTCATAGTTTATTTAATATATGCATTTTATGGCTGTAAATGCTTATATTAATATGAAAGTATAGAGTGATATATTTTTTGAATTTTTTTTGAATTTTTTATTTTTACATCTACAAAGATATACAATTAAAAATTTCATATTTGGGTTTTGGTCATACAGTGTTCCAGCACCCATCCCTCCACCAGTGCCCATCTCCCACCACCAACGTCCACGGTTCCCTCCAACCTCCCCCAGCCCTCCTCCATGGCAGGTTCTTTATTACTTTCCCTTTCTCTCTCTTTCTCTTTTCCTTCCCTTCCAGACTATGGATTACAGAACATACATTAAAGGGTTGTCATGTGTATCTTTTAAATAGGGGCAAAAAAACAAAAAAAAAATAGAGTGATATTTTTTGTTCCCCCACCCTCTCACCACCCCGCCATAGAGTGATATATTTTTAAGTCTAGACGTTTCACAAAATTTTTACTGCTGGAAGAAATGAAAATAGAATTGAAAGTTATTGTTAGCTCTGTCTGTGGGCCTTCACAAAGGATAATGTTTTAATACAATGCTTACATATTTTTAATTTTAATATACTTTTTTAAATGAAATAAAAAGCTTATATTCGTATGGATATGAGTAGTAAATATATTACCTAAGAAATTACTATAAAATTGGAGGAGGGCTTGAAGGGTGGAGGCCACATGTAGCTGTGCTCAGAAGTTATTCAAGGCTTTGTTCTCAGGAGAGACTTTTGACAGTGCTTGGACCATATCTGGCGCTGGGGACTGAACTGAAAAACTTGTTACCCTCACGGAAAACAAGCTCCTCACCACCTGTACTATTTCTCCAGCCCCGTCACACAGTTTTTACTAAGATATATATATATATATATATATATATATATATATATGCAAAAAGCTTTTCAGGGAATGCTAAGGACATATTTGAAGTTTATGATCCATAGTGGCATAGAGGCACAACATAACTCTAGGTGTTATGGTATGTATTTTTCTTGAGCTATAGTCAACCATTCATATATCCAGTCTCGAAATACTTGAAGAGTTTGGTTGGACTAAGTATGTACTTTTGCCAGACTAAAATGGTAAGAGTAATGTGCCATGGCTGACAATAGTATTTAAGCTCAGTAAGGATAATGTGAAGATATTTGTAGGCTGTACAAGGAAAATTCCAGTCAATGAAGGTAACTTTCCTTACTTTCGGAGACATTGCTATACTATTTCCTGGAAAGAAACTGAAGGGGTGAAAGCAAGAATAGGTGAATTGTGGGAAACAGGAACAGGGACCCAAGACACAACACTGACATCACAGTGTTACATAACTATATATCTGAACCATAGAACCAACAAAACTGAAATCAGGAGATGCAAACTATAACAACTGAATTTAAAAATGTGCCTAACAGGCGCCCCAATAGAGCCTCAGAAATCAGAGAAACTTCAAGCATCACAATCACAGCCATTGTCAAGATGTGTACTCAGCAATTGTCAGAGCCCCACCCAGGAAAGAAGCTGATTTCAAGCCCAGGTATGTGTGTTGCTGTGGCTAAACTCACCAGGCTTTCGTGGAACTGGAGCTGGGTCCCCTTCCCCCCACCTCTGTCCCCTTGGGAAGGTCCAGGAACTGCTTCTGGCACTGTCGGCCATGATCCAGAGACAAAGAACCGTGGCAGAAGGCCTACTGATTCTCACCGTGGGGAATGGCTGCTTCTATATCTCAAAGCCTGGTATACTGATGTACCAGGTATCCCATCACATTTTATAGAATTAAGTGTGGGGCATAAAATCACAAGTGTGTGGTCCTGATGTCTGGTCTGTGGGAGCATATGGATAATTTCTTATACAGTGGGCCCAAATGGCCGAGTGGTTCCATTGTGAGATTTAATAATCAGGGGCCGGAGCCATAGCACAGCGGGTAGGGCGTTTGCCTGAATGCGGCTGACCCAGGTTCAATCTCTGGCATCCCATATGGTCCCTGGAGCACCGCCAGGAGTAATTTCTGAGTGAAATAGCCAGGAGTAACCCCTCAGAGTCACAGGGTGTGACCCCAAAGGAAAATAATTAATCTACATTGACTTTAGTCTAAGAATATATTCATCGACATATTTAGAGAATTAGCTCCAACAAGCAATACAGATTAGATTATTCAGTATATACTTAGGACAGGCTTAAAAGAGGTTGAGAAATATTTGAAATAAGTGTTGTCCAAGGGTTCAGTGGGGGTGGGTTTGGGTTGACTAGTAGAAATGCTCTACATTCTAGAAATTCAGAAAGTGAATGCAAGAACAGAAATTGGCGGATTCACACATAAAAATCCAGAAAAAAAGTTATGACTTCATCAATACCATTCCTATATATGGGCTGTAATGGTCAATATAATTAGTACTGGCTAAGGGAGGAGGCATGTGTATGGGGGGGTGGGGGTGGGAAATGAGGTTCTTGGTAGTGGGAACACACTGGTAGTGGGATTGGTATTAAATGATGAATCTTTCTAACAAATGCAGTGTGAAAAACTTTGTACTTTGTAAATCATGGTGTTTAAAGATAAAAAGATTTAAATGAATCTAACAAGGAGGCAAGCTAGTAGGAGGTGGCAGTAAGGATCTCAGAGGTAGAGGGAAGTTGACACTGGTGACTGGATATGTTAGAAAATGATATACCTAAATTCAGTATAGAAAAGAATTTGTAAAAAAAGAGAAAAGAATTTGCAAATCTTGATGTATAAATGAAAATTAATTTAAAAATATATTCAACCTTCATTTTTCCTTTGTTTTCTGTTATCTGAAAATAAATATATTTTGTTTCAGGCATAATAAAATATTGATAGATATTTCTTATATTTGTATATTAGGAAATTATTTGTATGCCAATAATCAAAATTAGAATATTTTATAAACACTGAAACACTGAAGCCAAAATGTTTTTTAATATTTTATTGTACTTACATTGCTTTACATGTATACATTCCATGAATTCATTATAAATCAACCATTAACAAAAAAGTACTTACTTTAGCATTAAAATGCAAATTACAGCAGTAGAAATATGCTTCCCTATTTGATTTGAAGTAATGTAATTTATAATAGTTCCCATATCATTGTTTTATATTTGCAAAGTGCTTCACTACCCACCATTACAAAGTTAATAACAACATCCATTCTTCCCCCATAAGGATTTTCTTTAAGATGGGAAAAAATTGAATCTTCTCTCAGGGTGAAAGGCAAAATTGCATACTAAAGTAGAGGATGATATTGGTAATTTGGTCATTTGAAATCGTCCTAAGTTCCATTCCAAAATCTCTTTTCTTTCACAATCCAGTCTTGGTAGTAATCCAATCACGATAAGCAGTCACTCGAGTATAGACACCTGGCTTATTCTTTATACCACATCCTTCACCCCAGCTTACTATTCCAACAAGAATCCAAATATTTCTAGAGTTATGGTAAACTAGTGGTCCTCCAGAATCATTCTAGAAGAAGAAGAGGGGGAAATGGGTTTGTATTTTAAAGACTTTCTATTACCACCATGCTGAATCAATCCAAAAAGTAAACTGAAACCAGTCCACTTTTTTTGGAAGCTGAACTATTGAATTCTTCTGTTTATTTAAAACCCAACTACAATCCAGAATATAATCCATTCATCTGACAAATGTTACATTGGGCAGACTAACTTATGATTTTACAATGAGTTTGACAGTTAATAGAGTAACTAACTGGCTGCTTCATAATGAAGGTTCTAGGAAATAGGCAACATGATGGAGCTACATTTCCTGCCACATCTGCCAACGGGGAAGAGGAAGTTTCCTTTCCTCAGTCTGCAGAAAATAAGGCTCAGTTTATGTTATCATCTTATAAACATTATCTTTTATAAAGATTCCTAAACTGAAAACTCCATGAGGACAGGGACATATTCATCACTGGAGTCTCAACAGTTATGTTTGTACCTAATAGACAAATAGGACTATAAATATTTTTATGTGGATGAAATAAGAAACTAATTAATTATGATATAGCTTATGTTTAAAATTCTACTTAATTAAGAAAGTGATTTGATATTATTTGTAAACATACCTGACATGCATCAGTGCCTCCCGACATATATCCAGCACACAGCATTTTATCACTCACAAAGCCAGAAAATGAATATGGACTATTACAAACTTCATTGTCAATAATATTCACAAAGGCCTGTTGAAGGATCACTGGATAGGGACCTAAAGAAATTAAATTGTACATAGTATATAAATCTTTCTCTTGTGTTTGAAGATCAGAAAAAACACATCTTTTTAAAATTTTATTATACACCGTGAGATATGCAATTACAATGATGTTTGTGTTTGGGTTTCAGTCACCCATCCCTCCACCAGTGCTGGTTTCCCACCACCAATTCCCCAATTCCCTCTCCCCTCACCCAGCCTGCCTCTATGGCAGGCACGTTCCCCCCCTCTTCCTCCCTTATACATTGTGGCTTGCAATATATACATTTGGGGGTTATTATGGATATCCCTTTGCCTATGTTCAATGCTCAGTCCTACGTTCAATGCTCATTCCTAGTCTGGTATTACCATTACCAACAATTATTAGCACACTTATGCCTTCCCTAACTTATCTAACCTCTGATTTCCACACACTGGTAGTAAAAAAAATCTTATAATAAAACAGATTCTACAGTAATAAAACAATGTAGTTTTTAGTCAAATAGACTCATATCAAGGAAATAGATTTGGAAGTTCAGTAGAAAATTCTTACAAGTATAGAAGTCTATATTCTACAAAGGAGACAATAGCATAAACTGAGTGAAATTTATTTTTTGCTGAAAATAGTGTTGGAAAACTGCATAGCCACAATATGTGAGCTATAAAGAAACACAATAGGGGCCAAAAGCAAAAGAACCAAAAAGTGGGCTACAGAACTGAGCTATCCATGGTGATAAATGGGGCAGGAGAGGCAGGAGTTGGCTGAGTGAAATTCTTTCTTAGAGAATGTGGTGTTGAACCACTGTATGCATAAAACACTATCGTTAAAAGTATTGTCAATCACTTGCCTAAATTAAATAGCAATAATAAATATTTTAAATGTTATGCCATGCCTATTTCATACTAAATCGGTCTTTTATAACGTTTATTATGAATACTACCTCACTTATAATTCCAAATTTTCAATTCTTATTCACAGGTTTATGGGACAGGGGATTTATAAGCCAGTTATCAGGGTTTACTCCTGACTATCTTCAGGGATAAGTCATAGAGTGCTTGGGTACCATATTCAATGCCCAGGTTAGAACTGAGGTAAGTCATATGCAAGACAAGTGCCTTAACCTGTATACTATCTCTGTACACCTCAGATTTTTTTAGAACTTGAAAACAGTGCCATGCTTTGTTTTGGAAAGCACTTCATTTTTGTATATGAAAATTGATTAATTTCTGAGGAGAGTGATTGTGCAACCATTACTAGGGCATTGTCATATTTTAATAAAGACAAAATAACTCACCATTCATAGAAAGTGCTCCCCACCCTGTGACAGCCACACTGTCTCCTTGGACAAGCTTCATTTTGGCTTCAGGAAGACAAATTCTACGAATATACTTTGTGAAAGAGATGTCTTCAGCAAGTTCCACAAGGGCAATATCATCAAAAAGTTCATTGTCTTTATAATCTTCATGCAAAATAATATTTTTAATTTTCCGTCTCATAAGAGGTTTATTTACTATAGTTCCAAAGTTGACAGTCCACTCTTCCAAGTTCTTTATTCTGCTTAGACACAATTTAACTTAAAACAGTTTGTGAGCAATCTCAGTGTTCATAGTAGTCATTATCTTCTAACTCAATTAATTTCTTATTTTTTAAATAATTTTATGCATATTTTATTCATATTTTGATAACAGAAAAATAGTGCTGAAGACTTAAGATTTGCATCTTCTGCAAATTCTTGAAACCATGGCCACTAATATATTCTCCTGCTCCTTCAGCCTCATATACCTTCTAAGTATTTCCTTGGGAAAGAATCTTTTGATTCTTGGTGGAGGGTCCAAAATTATTTGCTGCCATATACTTCCTGTAACTTTTGTTGCCTTCTATTTTTTTATGAGTAAAGATGCCCAGACCCTGTAACTTCTGTTACAGGGTCTGGGCATCTTTACTCATAAAAAAAATATTACAACTTGTAAGTCTGCAGAGATAGAACAAGGCATAAGCTGCTTGTCTTACATATGGCTGAACCTGGTTCAGTTCCCAGCACCATCAGTAGTGAGCACTCAGCATAGAGTCAAAGAATTATCCCCTGAACAAAATAAGTTTGGGGGCCATACCTCCCACCCCACCAACATAAATTTCAAAGTTTTTATTCAATCTCCCTATTCTGCTTACCAAGTTAATGTGTCTTAAATTCCACTTTAGATTTTACTGACAAGACCCTCCAATTACTTGCTGGGTCTCTATCAATTTAAAACCTAACTACTCTAGCCCACTCTCAAAATGCCACTTTGAGATTTGAAAATGATGTTTTCATTTGTTTGCTTGCTTTTTTTTTAGTTTTCAAGACTTTCACATATAACTATTATAACTAACATTTTTCAGTATTTCTCCCATTCAAAAGCTCCTTGACTCTCCACACTTAATACCCATTTTTCTTAAACTGGTTACATTAGTGTCTAATGTGATGCTTAAGGGTTTAAATCCTTAATTCCAGTAAGGGTTTTGTGGCCCATGCACTGTTTTGTAAAAGTCACTTCAGAAAGACAAATCCTATGGACATGTCATGTAAAAGACAATTGTCAGGAAAGAAGGGTCCTATTATTTACAAATATCTCTCAACATAATTAAATTTTCTAAGCACAATCTCTTATCTTTTATTTTAAATATTCCCTATTTCAAATTGATCTTTCTGTTTATTGTTTGCAAATACAGTTTAGCGTGTTCTGACTCTATACATGAAGGACACTGTTTTCCCAACCAAAACTGCAAATAATGCTTTCTTATCTACTTATAATTGTCAGCCAATTCTTGTGTCTTTAGAGTCTAGCTCAGGCCTTACTTTCTTCATACTCCAGGTGAATATGTTCATATTTTCTTCTATTTTCTTCCTTCTAAATCAAGTTTCCATAGCACTTATATTTATGGCAAACAGATGACTTTCAGAGTGTGACAGAGTCACTCCTGGCTATCCTCAGGCGGAATGCAGGTTTGACAGATTTATGTGAGGGGTCAGCGATCCTACACTGTGTGGCTAGTGATGCTGAGGACCCTGTGTCACAGCAGTGCGTGAAAGCTATGTATTTCTGGGATCAACCTCTCGTGCTACATCCTTTCAGCTCTCTTCCCAGTCTGCGTGATACTGCACTAGTCTACCTTCTTTTTTCTCGTTTTATTTTAATTTTTTGGGGGGTTGGGCCATGACCAGCAATGCTCAGGGGTTACTCCTGGCTCTACACTCAAGAATTATTACTGGTGGTGCTCAGGGAATATATGGGATGCCAGGCATTGAACCTGGATTGACCATGTGCAGAGCAAACACCCACTTGCTGTGCTATCACTCTGGGCCCAGCTACCTTGTGTTTTAATCTATCACACTTAAATTCTCCAACTACATTGCAACCCCTGGGGACAAAGCAAACAAAAGAGGTAGAAACTGGAAGCAAATATGTATGATTTCATATTCAAATTGTGTCATCTAAGAGTCATATAATCTGGACCAAGTTGCAACATTATTTCTGAGCCCTAGATTCTTTATTTTGAACTGTTTCAGTAATTCCCTCCATACAGAATTATTGTTGTGATTAGATAAAATTATGTAAGTAAAACATACTCTGATCAAAGCAGTTCTTTGGAAGAAGGTGAATCACTTTCATTCCCTTTTTCTTCCCTTGCCAAGTTCAAATACCTTCTCTTTCCTTCAGTTATGCAAACATTTCATATGATTTTGGTAAAAATGTCATACATTTAGTATAATCTTTACAGACTTTCCCAAAAGATTTACACCTGGAACACTACATTTAATCAAAGATTTATACTTACTTCCGAAAGCAGTGAGCTGCAGTTAATAGCCACCTGCGACTGATCAGAGACGCTCCACATAAGTGCTGACCTCGCCTCTGCAGGCTAGCCTGCCAGGGCCATGCCCCTGACAAGGCATTTTTCCCTTTAAGAATTTTGTTATCCGCTAAACTATTGACCACTGGTCTACCACAACCTGTAGGGAAGCAGAAAGGGTCTATTTACATACGTGTGGATATTTTTTATTATGCTTTAAAAGAAATATGCTTTAAAACATTGACATCCTCCAATGATCACTTGCTACTTCCTAATTGATACTGGTTTTTTTTCAGGAATGTACATTAATAATTGTGCCCTATTCCAACTTGAGTTAGATGACTATTACAGACTATTACATATACATTTTTCCCAACTTCAAGCATCTTTAAATCATTGCCTTTTATGTGTACTAGGTAACAAATGCCTCTCCTAGTAGACTGAAACATTTTCAGCACTGCAGACTTTGTTGCATTAATATCTGAACCTTGCTGCAGACCTGCAGTGCTGTCTGCAGCAAGAAACACTCTCTGGTTACACACTGAGTGAATGAATACGTGAATACACCACATTGCGGCTAATATATTAGTCTAAATTTATTTATGAGCAGAAAACTTCTTTGTTTATACACCTAAGTTTACGGTCTTTTTAAGTTGCTTATTTCCTTAGTTTCCCCTTTTTTTGTGAGAGACCACAGCCAGTAGTTTTCAGGGCCATTCCTGGCTGTGCTATGCAGACCATATACTGTACATAAAATTACATATGGTCTGACTCATGAAAGTAAGCTTTGTAGTATTTTTTTCCACCCCAATCTTTCTTATTTTAACTTATTCAAAAACAATATTCTTCACTGATAATTGTATTATTGGAAACAATATTCTTCACTGATGATTGTATTATTGGAAAACAATTTGTTTTCTGATTCAGGACAACCCCTTACAAACGTTAAAATTCCTACATAAGGTTTACAAAATATAATTTTAAATAAAGATTAGATATTAAAAGCTCTTTCACAAAAGAAAACTATTGTGACTGTGTGGTGACACATATTACTTATACTTATTGCATAGATTATTTTATAATACAATTTTAAATAATTGTTATGCAACGGAAACAAATATAATATTATATATTATAAATTGTCAACAAAAATAAATTTAGATAGATTTCTGGGTTTCTGATAATTCTAGAAAATCTTACTTAATTTTTTTATTTATTTCATTTTTATTATTTATATCTATATGATATAGTTTAAGATTCTATTTAAAAATGGTATAGAAATATTCATGAAAGTGTCAAGCTTATAACAATGTTTTCAACTTACAGTTATTGGTAAGCAACTCAGCATTAGCCTTGCTAATTTCTGAAATCAAAGAAAATAAAATTGTAATATATTTATCTTTAACCCAAGGATATAAATGCTGACTTCCCTAGGCTATTCATTATAACTGACACTTAACTATTAAAACTGGCTTATATATTGATTATTAACTCTTCTTACTCCTAATTATTATGGGTTTGACCATAACTTTCCATCTTTACAATATACTAGAGGGAAAAGAAAAGAAAAAAAATTAAAGCTCTCAGTTTTACAATAGTTGTAGCTTATGAGGTAAAAAAATCTGAAAAATTGGAGTTTGTTGTCTGGATTTTTTTCCAGACCATATGAATAGCCTTCTTATTTTGAGTTACTCAGAGTTATCTTTGTTTAAAAGGGAAAAACAATCCCTTTTTGTTCATTAAACCTACCCTGCTCTTCAGAGTAAGCTTTTACTAAAACTGAATTGAGAAAATTTGGGGACTTCACTTAAATTCACATATTTCTACTGGGAAAATACCTGCCCCACCCCCCACCCCAATACAGCCTCAGAATAAACCAGAGGAGCCTCTGCACCATGATAGCAGCCATTTTCTTTCTTTCTTTTTTTTGCTTTTTGGGCCACACCCGGCTATGCTCAGGGGTCACTCCTGGCTCTGAACTCAGGAATTACTCCTGGCAGTGCTCGGGGGACCATATGGGATGCGGGGATCGAACCCGGGTCAGCTGCGTGCAAGGCAAACACCCTACCCACTGGACTATCTCTGCTCCGGCCCGATAGCAGCTATTTTCAACAGCCTGATGCCACAGCTCATCAGATCTCCACCCAAGAGAGAAGCCAATCTCAAGCCCAGCTCATCAGAACCCCACCCTAGAAAGAAGCCTATTTCACAGACACAGATGGAGCTGCTACCAGCTCTTCCCATTGTGCACAGCCAGGAAGCTGTTCACAACTTCCTGGCAAAAACTAAGAGCACCCACATGGCAGAGCCTGGCAATCTAACCATGTTGTATTTTATATGCCAAAAATAGTAACTAGAATAGACCTCGTTCCCATAACCTGAAGGAATGGTTCGAGGTTCTTCATGTTTCTGGACTGAGCAGAGGCCTTGGGCTACACTAGCATGTGACATGGACAAGTGGAAATGTTACTGGTGCCTGCTTGAGCAAATCGATAAAAAATGGGAAGACAAGTGACAAGTGGAAAAATATATAAATAAAACTAAAACAGGAGGAAACAAAGCATGACACACTTAATAGAAAATAATTGGGAAACAGAGAAACAGTAAATGGTGCCTTCCTCTTCCACAAGGGTTACCCACAAAGGAACTAATTAATGAGCACATTCTCAAACTCCCTTCTCAGTGATTGTTGGTGAAAAGACATATTTTGAAGTAAGGAAATTATAGCTAACAGTGGTTTATTATTTTAATCATCAAAGACAGTAGGATCATTTATCCATCTGGAAGACACAAAACTGCGTGGGTCCTGAAACTATATGCTTCTCACCTAAAAGTCTTTTTTTAGCAATTCAAGGGTGAGTTTTTAAACAATGATTTGCGGATACTGCCCCTTTTCTACCAACTCACTGAGAGGAATGTCAACATTTGGGAAGCATTTGTTTTCCTAAGCAAATTCTAGAGATTCTTGGTTAATTTTTTTTCAATGTTAGTTTTAAACAATCCAGAAATTTAGGCAATACAAAATAATATAAATAGATGAAATACCCATAAGTTTAACGGGGTGGGAACTGCTTTCCAAGATATCATGTTGTCTTTCAACATCTGACGTAAGATGTCTTTGATTTCAGTCTTCATGATGTTCCTCTTGGCAGGAGGAAACTTGAATTCCAACTCTATCTGTACACTCGAACCATTGGCATGAGGACTAAAAACAACAAAAGTGTTTGATATACTACTTCTTGACTTTTTATATGCTTTTGAAGCATATAGAATTTTCACATTTCTGTTCAGTTTATTCCTTTGTACATGTTAAAAATAATATGCATATATTATACCTGCATTTATAAAGTATGGATATTTTTAAAAATCATTAAATTGGTTCAGAGATATTGCTATCAGAAAATAATGTGAACCAAAAACTAGAAGCCAGAATATATGTAAAACTTGATTTGTAGTTACATATATATAATATATATATGAAACTTGTATATTTCAGTACGTTATAAATCAATATTTTTGCTTTCATAACTTAAATAAATGTTTTATTAAAAACAAACTAAGTAGCATATAATAGATGATTAACATGAGGTTCTATTTTATTTAGTAGATGAGGCATTCTCAAGTGCTTAGGGGACCACATGGTTCTCGGGATTGAACCATGCGTATATGCCAGCACGCATTCTCACTCATTACATAATTTCATGCCTTGACCTAAGATTCTATTATAATTAAAGTCAGTGTTTTCATATAGGAGTTTGTTTTGTTTACCAGGGTCTATGGAAGGGAAGCGTGGAAAGTTAATATGATTTTAATATTTTGTTTTCTGTCATGCTGCCAGGGGTCAAACCCAGGGCCTCATCATGTAAAGTTCATGTACTCTACTAAGCTACATTCCTAGCACTTCAAGTCATTTTCTTGGTAACTTAATTTTATTAAAATATAAATAAGAATTTAAATGCAGGACTAGAAAGCAGTCAGAAGAAACTTCCAGTATTTAGTTATAAATAAGTACTATGCAGTTTTTCTAAAATTAAGTATATTTACCCCAATTGATCTATATGATGAAAATGCTACAAAACTCCAAGAAACTTGAGATTAACTATATAGTCATTGCATTCTTTTTATTAGTCAGAAAATGCTATTTTGTTGTAACATAGTATAAACCCAATCATGAAACCCAATCATTAACCACTTTTTAACTCGTATCTTACAACAATTCAATAAAATAAATTAATTAGGGGCCGGAGCGAAAGCCCAGCGGGTAGGGTGTTTGCCTTGCACCTGGCCAGCCCATGCCGGCCCAGCTTCTATCCCCGGCATCCCATATGGTTCCCTGAGCACCACCAGGAGTGATTCCTGAGTGAAGAGCCAGAATAAACCCCTGACCATTGCTAGGTGTGACCCAAAAAGCAAACAAAAAAAAAATTAAAAACTTATATTTTAACAAATGCTATTTATTTCGGAAGATTTCAAAACAAAAGCCATATTGATCACAGCATTAGCAGCAATCTCACAACTATTTTTAAACATTTACATTTAATTAAAGGATATTTGCATTCTTGTTTGTTTTTGTTTTGGGGGACCACATCCAACTATTTTCAGGGCTTACCTCTGGCTCTGCACTCAGATCACTTCTGGAGTGGCTCAGGGTACCATCTAACTGGAAAGCAAACCCAATTGGCTGCATGCATAGCAAGTGCCCTGTCCACTCAGCTATCTCTCCAGCCTCAACTGAAAATATTTGAAAGTTTTAGTTTGTCTATATTAGGTGGCTAGTATATGAATAGAAAAATAACCAGGTTAATCATCTTTCCAATAGAATAACAATCACCTTTTACATAAGAGTCAGGATTAGTTATATCCTAAAATCTAACACCTTACAATTTTAAATTAGCATATAGCTAACCAGAAATGTATTAAATATGGTAATATTTTAATTTATGTATTGTCATTTTTCTTTCCTCCTTTTTTCTTTTCTTCATCTTCATCTTACGCTCACAGACATGGGGCAGAGCTGCTACTGGCTTTCCCTGTGCCCAGCCGCTCATGAGGCTCCCGGGAGGGATGGCAGGTTCTAGTCCTGGCCCGCCACCCCAGCAGAGCCTCACAACAAGCCAGAACACCCCCCACTCCATGAGGGCCTTCATTTTCCACATCCAAACTTCCCCCTCGTCAGAATTCCATCCAGCAGACCAGCGGCCTCGCAGTTCATCAATGAACGCTAGATTTTGAGATGACTACAAGAGTATGCTACCCGCACGGCAGAGCCTGGCAAGCTACCCGTATCATATTTGATATGCCAAATACCAGTAACAATTATAGACCTCATTCCCATGACCTGATGGAATGGTTTGAGGCTCTTTATGTTCCTGGAGCAAGCAGGTGCCCTTGGGCTCTACATGCATGAGACAGGTCATATGGAGATGTTGCTGGTGTCGGCCGAGCAAATTGATGATGAACGGAAAGACAGTGATACAGTGATCTTATGCTTTCTATTTTATACAGTTGATATTTAAAACTGGGTTTGTACCCATTATATGGCTATTCTTTCCATGATAGAATGATTTGTATTCCACAGCATATAAGTACATATATGTGTATGTGTGTATGTATGTCAGTTTACTTTATCCAATCATCTATTGATGGTCATTTAATTTGTTTCCACACCTTTGCTATTATAAATAATGCTGCAAGTACATGGATCTTTCCTTGCAAAGTAGTGTTTCCCTACTTATCAGTTAAATGTCAGAAGTGGACTGAATAGAACTTCTATTTCTAATTTTTTTTCCTCGTAAGCTCTGAGGACCTGGGGACTAACTCCCTTGGTATTTGTTCAAGCACTTGAAACCATGCTTCAGGACTAGGCCCAAGGATTAGGTGTTTCTTGAGCCTTGTAATGAGGGATACCACCAAGACTATACCTGGTGGTGCTCCAGAAGCCTCTGGGAAGAGACCCATAGATAACCAGGAGACCATGTGCTTCACAGAATAGATATGGTATGAGTGTCCTATGCTATCTCCCCACTGCAAGTATTTTGAGGGATCTCTATATTGCTGTCCATAATGGCTCTAGCAATTTATAACTTGCCAACAGTATATAAGGGTCTGTTCTCTCAACATTCTCTCTAATATTCATTTACTGTATTTTGGATAATAACTGTTCTACAAGAGATTTCTCAGAGATTATGGTCTCTTTTATTTGCCTATTTTCATCTGTATTATTCCTCTATGGAGAAGTATCTTCAGATTCTCTACTAATTTTACCATCCTCATATTCTATTTGAGACACTTTTATTTACAATACTGTTAATGAGAGAATTACATAGTATCCTTGACTAATTTCAATTGGATTATTTTTATGGTTGATTTTATTAATTTTTATGAATTAGTTATAACCCATTGTTAGATAATAATTATCTTCTCACTTAAGTAGGATATATTTTTGATACAAGTTTACTGCTAGAAAGCTTTTTAGCTGTAAAATACTATTGAGCTTCTAAAAAGTAAAATCTTTTAGCCATAGAAATAGTATAAGGGCTTTAGAAGTAGTACAGGTGCCTGCATGCAGTTGATGCTAGTTCAATCCTCAGTACTGAAAATGGTCCCTAAGCACAAAGCCAGAGTAATTTTTAAGCATCACTTGGTGTGACCATAAAGTAAAGCAAAACAAAAAACTAAAATCCTGCTATTACAATAGCATTAAATGAACTAAGTAAACAAAATACATTTTTGACTATAAGTTATTAGAAAAATGGGAGGAAAGGAATAAGGACAAATTGGGCTATAAGTCCAAGGAATAAGGACTATAAGGACTATAATTGGCCTATAAGTTCAAGGAATAAGGACTATAAGTTATTAGAAAAATTGGAGGAATAAGGACAAATTGAAACAAAAAGAGAACAAATATAAAGAATGAAATTGGAATTTTGGTAGTGACAATATAGAATACAAATATGGCGATTTTTCAATGATACATGTCTGAAATTTGAACAATGTTATAATGCAATGCTGCTTCAAATGATTCATATATATAAAAGAAAAAATCTTGAATAAATTTGTACTTACATAAATTTGATGAACTGAGATTTGGTATATTCTTTGTACATACTAGAATTTTGAAATGCATCATATATCTGTTAAGAGAAAGAAGCATAAGAGCCAGGATTTATATTTTATTTTAATTTATCACTTGATCACTTGACATCGTTATTCATTGATTTGCTCTAGCAGGCGCCAGTAACATTTTAATTTATAATGAAATTAATAAAAATAATACCAGACTTACTTTAGTTTCAATATCTCTACTCAGCTCTGTACTGGCTTGTGAGGTTTCAGTTTCACAACTAATATTGTATATAATTCCAGTAATGTGAAATTCACCTTGGTAACAGTAAATCTTTCCTATGAAGTAAAAAATATCAAATGATTTTAAAATAATAAGTGACCTTAAGACCCTCCATAACTTTGTTTCAAAACTAGCAGTCATTTTAAAAATAAAAAAAAATTTTAAAAAAATAAAAAAAAATAAGGAAACTCTTTCAAGCACTTAAAAAAAAAACTAGCAGTCATTTTAGAAATAACTAGAGAGCAGGAAGGTGGAACTACTCCAAAATTGACAACTATCCAGCATTAATGAAATTATTCCTTTTATTTCTTCATGTCACAAGAGACATCACTGTGTCACTGAGAAATAAATATGGGTTTATATATATACATTCTATGAGTCTACATAGTGTGTATACATACTTATACATATATACTATACACACATACTATGTACATTATATGTATGTGCATAGTATGCTCTCCAAAATAGTGCTAAGAGAGGAAAAGTTCACACAAATTATACACTAAAGATGATGTACTTTGAATTCTGAGTCAATTATCCATTAATCTTTTTCCAATTAATCTTTCTAAGCATTAAAAATGACATATCAAAATATTATCTTTTCCTTCTAAATGAGCTACAGCCTCTTGGATTATTTCTGAGACTCCATTGCCTTCTTAAAGCTGTTTCTTGAGTTCTCCATCATGACTTCTATTTTCCTACTGCCGACCAAATAATTGATGTATGTCATGAAATTTCATATTTCTTTTCTTTCATGTCTCCAAGTGAAAATTATTTCAGCAGATATGCTAGGTCACTCTAAGTTAAAACAGAATATGGTTAGAAACAATTCTTCAAAGTCATATAAATGCTCTTTAAAATAGAAACTAATATGGAATGGTACTCATTTTTGGTTAAGCAATTAACCATTGCTTATTAGTATGTATGTTGCAAGCAATTATGCCTTCAATTTGCCTCTAAAAACAGTGCAGAGCTATTAAACCATGGCACTATTAAGCCCTTGTGTAATATACTAATAAGATGCTGTTGCGGGGGCACAGCTTAAGAGGTGGTCGAGTAAATTGGTGATAATGGTGATGGGAAGGTGCAGTGGTGGTGTGTCGGTGCTGGTATATTGAATGCCTGTAACAAATTACAGTAACAACTTTGTAAACCACAGTGTTTATTTAAGGTGTAACAGGAATATGGAATTTTTTTAAAAAAGATTATAAACAAAAAGTAAATTAAATAATACAAAATATTAGCTGTCTCTCAAGTCCATCTCCTGCAAACCCACTATTTTTTTCCTGGACTGAACCCATAGCCTATATATATCCTATAAACTATACCACAAAACAATCACTGTGTCACTATTAGACAAACCCCAATCCTATATGTGAAGTTAACCCTGTCCAGAGATGCAGTCTTTGAAAATGCCACAGTGCCTTCATAGTTAATGGTAAAGACATGAGTCTGAATGATTTGTCTAACCCCTTGATCTGAAGGGGGTTTTGATAAAACTGCTTTCAAAATTTAATTGACAGGGGCAGAGCTATAATTGAGCAGGTAGGGTGCTGACCTTGCATAGGGCCACCTGGATTCATTCCTGACACCCCGTTATGGTCCCCAACCCTCCAGGAATGATCCCTGAGTACAAGAGTAATCCCTGAGCAGAGCAGGGTGTGGCCTAAATTTCTTTTTTAAACATTAGTGCAGTCATGTGATCTGATTTGGGAGCCAGCTAAATGGGAAGATATTCTTGTGACAGTTTTAATAAACATTTAAAAAGTAAGATAAAAGTTTGCGTAAATTCAGCCATTCTTGATTTCTTGATTAGAAGAGCATACATAGATGGTACCACACTACATATGGGTTACGTATTCCAATAATTCCACCCCTGAGTCAAGAGGAGCAGTGCTCTAGGAAGTTAAAATTATAAGCACTGAATTATGAAACAACTGAGCTATAAACCTACTGTCTGAACATCTTTATTGCAACAATTATTAGCATTGAACTATTGAGTATATCAGTCATTCCAAGATTCTCAGAGTTGATATACAGAGTAGATCAAGGAAATGTCTGATCAGTTTTTTTAATAAATTTTTATGCCAAATAAGAAAAATAAGTATTTAAATTAAGTAACATAAATGTTAAAAATGCATATAATTTATATATATAAATTTTAAAGGAGATATAGTATGAAGGTAGATATTGAAAATAGTACCAACCAACAGCAAGAAAATGAACAAGTAGACCAATGGTTACTCCCAAGATAGCTGCCACTCCAAGAAATATAAGAACTGTCCTCCATACTGGCCAAGATCTTCTTGGGGAAAAAAAAGTGAGGCCTGTAAACCAGAGGGGAAAAGTTCAAATCAGAAAGCTTGATAAGTCCACTGAGTGTCCTTCAATTCACAAAGGATGATTTATCATTTTTCTTTAGACTCAGATTTAAAAAAGAAAATCTAAATGCCTGAAAGAGTATAGACCATAAGACTATTCCTTTATCAAAAAATATGTGTTATGCTTATAGTTTAGTGAGCAAAATCCTCCTTGTTTCCATTCTCCTGTTCCAAAATAAACGGACTTTTCTCTTCTATTACAATGACCATACCTATTGGTGTTAGAAGACTCTAACTTCTCCTGGCCCAGCAGTGTTGTTCTAATGCTTTGGTGCCCAATGCCCAGTCTTTTTCTGCTGTGCCCAGTGCTATGGTTCTCAAAATTGCAGTGTCGAGGAGGATTGCACTGTCCAGGGATCAAACACAGGACATGCGTGATATTTGCTCCACTTCCTAAAGCATCTGCCCAGCCCATATTCATTGCTCTTATTATTCTAATATATTGACTAATCTATGTTGGATCACTCCAGGCAGTGATTGAACCCTGGTCAGCCATATACTAGTCAAGTGCCTTACCAACTGTGCTATCTCTCCGAACTCCATAGTTTATTTATTTGTTTGTTTGTTTGTTTGTTTGTTTTTTGCATTATGGGTCACACCCGGAAATGCTCAGGGTTTACTCCTGGCTCTGCTCTCAGGAATTACTCCTGGTAGTACTCAGGGGATCATATAGGATGTCGGAGATGGAACCCGGTCAACCGCGTGCAAGGCAAACTCCCTCTTGCTGTGCTATCACTCTGGCCCCATAGTTTAATTTTAAAGACAAGGATTTTTCTTCTAAAGTAATGCCCTCATTGTACGTTAAAAATCAATATATTTAACTGACATAATTAAATTATAATTTCTCACTTTTGTGAGGAGTAGATTGAATCTGCTTAAATACGGCTTTGCAGCTATTCTGGCATGATAAACCTTAATCAAATTATAATAACTCTATTGATAAATATATTGTGACTACATTATTCACAAATTTATAACATCACTGCCAATTGTCCACACAGTCTATGCACCTATTTCTTACCATATTAGATTTTCTACATTAGCAGTTAAACCACTAAACATAAGAATAAATGATGTTTTCTTCATTATAACATCAGGTATAATCATTTTAATTCTCTGTTATATAGTGAAGAATCTTAAAGAAAGATTTTAATTAATGTTTTGCAAATTTATAAATATAATGAATTTATCAATAGGTTTTTTAATTATAGTCATAAATTGAAATCAAAAAACAGAAAAGTGAATCATTAACTAAGTTCAATGCCTGATCATTCCAAGTTTCTCCTAGAACTGTGAAAAGGCAGAGTCCATGGAAAGGATGTCATATCAAAATCTGTGAAGATTTATTACACTGAAATTTTCCAGCTAATAATTCAATACATATCATAAATAACTTTATCCTAAAAATCTCTAAAGACATTCCAAGTTTTTACCATTTCTAAGAAATAATTATAATATTAATTAAAACATTATTTTTAATTTTAACCATATTAATTAAAACATTATTTAATTATATTATGAAAAGCTATGACAGTGCTCTAGATGGTCATTATAAGTAAAGCATGAAATACATTTTTGCGTAATTTTGGGGCCCGAGCAATAGCACAGTGGGTAAACCGTTTGCCTTGCATGCAGCTGCCCCTGGTTCGATCCCTGGCATCCCATATGGTCCCCAAGCACTTCCAGGAGTAATTCCTGAGTGCAGAGCCAGGAGTAACCCCCTGAGCATTGCTGGATGTGACCCAAAAATAAAAAAATATTTTGAATAATTTTAAGTGTGAAATTATTTTATAATTTCTGGTTATTTTTTATAACTTCCTTAAAATTTCACAGAAACTTTTGCAGGATCCTTAGACCTTACAAATAAAATATGTATAAATATATATAAATACAATGTATAACTATATAATGTATAAATATATATAAAAGCAATGTATAAGTGCATATAGTGCATAAACATATAAAATATATAAATAAAATGAATAAATGCATATAATGTATAAATATGTAGAATGAGTAACATAAATATATAAACATGATAGATTATGTACACATATATGTGTATATAACTGGAAGCACCTAAGTAACTATATTTGTACATACATATATATAAAACCTTGTTCATTTCTGAAAACTTAATCTAAATAAAATCTAATTTAAGACTGGAGAGATATCTTAAAAGTCTCAATACAGGCTTTGTATGCAGGACACCTAAGTTTGATTTTGAGTACCAAATGATTCCCTGAGCACTTCCAAGAGCAACCCCTGCTTACAGAGCCTGCAATGACCCCTGAGTACTAACACATATTGTACAAGAAAAAAATGTAATATAAAACCAATATCATTTACCTGTACATAATATTTTGATAGCTATGATGCTGCCGGGACAGTGATGCTGGTGACTGTGAGAATGGCGACTGTGATAGTAAAAGTAAAGACTTCTGGTGTGCCTTTTTAAGGTGATGGATATTTCACTGCTTTATGTGCTCCATTCAGGTTTGATTAGTTTGTTTTTATTGGCTCAGCGAAATGTAGAGAGCAAGCAAAATAAAACTTGTCTGACTAACGCTAATGACTTATATTTCAATGGTTTCCAGATAGTAGTCATCCAAAGAATGACAAACTTCCTTGACTTGACTATTGAAAGAAAAAAATACCCTACTCTTGGCTTGGTCATCTAAATACTACACTCAAAAGCAACTTTGTCATAAATCCTGGGATAATCCTAAATGTGTTTGACTAGTTTCACCCTTCATCAGCTTAAACCAGTCATAACTAAATAGATGCTGATAAATGGTTTTTCACAAAGTATCAGTTTTTGTGTAACTAATATTGCCATCATTCTGATTTAAATAAAATTCTATTTTATTGTAACTTAAATTTTTATTTCCCTAATAACCTGTAATGATCAACATTTGCATATTTTGGAGGAATCTGTGAAAAGTAAGTTAGAAAGAAAAATAAATACACTGTTTGATTTCACCTATGAGGTGACAAACAAAAAAGTATACTAGATCATTGAAAGTAAACTTTTGGATTAGACATTAATAGTTAACAGAAAGGAAGCTATAAGGGCAGTGGTTAAGTTGGGACAAAGAAGTTAAATGTATGATGAAGGATAGACTTGAACTTGCAATTTTGAACTTAATAGTATGTTCATATATTGAATTTTAAAGATGCACATGCACATTTGAAAGTTATGTGAAGTCTGCACAAAAATCAGATCAAAATGGATTAAAGATCTCAATATCAGACTTGAATCCATAAAGTACATTGAAGAAAATATAGGAAAAACCCTCCACGACATTGAAGCTAAAGGCATCTTCAAAGGTGAAACATCACTAACAAAGCAACTAGAAGAAAAGATAAACATATGGGACTACATGAAACTAAAGAGCACCTCAAAAGAAACAGTGACTAAGATACAAAAGCAGCCCACAGAATGGGAAAGAATATTCACCCAATACCCATCTGATAAGGGGTTAATATCCAGGATCTATCAGGCACTGGTAGAACTTTACAAGAAGAAAACAAACAACCCCATCAAAAAATGGGGAGAAGAAATGAACAGAAACTTCAGCAAGGAAGAAATTCGAATGGCCAAAAAACATATGAAAAAATGCTCATCATCACTAATCATCAGAGAGATGCAAATCAAAACAACAATGAGATACCACTTTACACCACAGAGACTGGCACATATTCAAAAGAGCAAGAACAAGTGCTGGCATGGATGTAGGGAAAAGGGGACACTCATCCATTGTTGGTGGGAATGCCGGCTGGTATAGCCTTTCTGGAAAACAATATGGACATTCCACCAAAGACTAGAAATTGAACTCCCATTTGACCCAGCCATACCACTCCTGGGAATCCACTCTGGGAAACCAAAAATACGCAGCGGAAACACCATCCCTACTCTTATGTTCATAGCAGCATTATTCACAATGGCCAGAATCTGGAAGCAACCAGAGTTCCTGAGAATCGATGACTGGATAAAGAAGCTTTGGTACATCTACACAATGGAATACTATGCAGCTGTTAGGAAAAATGAAGTTATGAAATTTGCCTATAAATGGATGGACATGGAGAAAATTATGTTGAGTGAAATTAGCCAGAAGGAGAGAGACAGATACAGAATGACTGCATTTATTTGCATAACATAAATATGTATGTACATATTATGATACCAATATCCAAGGTCAAGTGAAACATATATCAGGAGGTCTTGTCAAAGGTGGAAATTATCACAAACGTGTGGGAGTCAGAGGCTAGGTAAGACAGAAAATGGAACAGACTGCTAACAATTGTCGAGGGTACTAATGCCAACCTAGACCTTAGCATTAAATAGAGGCAAAAGGATACACATGACAACCCTTTAATGTATGTTCTGCAATCCATAGTCTGGAGGGGAAGGAAAAGAGAAAGAGAGAGAAAGGGAAAAAATAAAGAACCTGCCGTGGAGGAGGGCGGGGGAGGGGGGAGGGAACCGGGGGACGTTGGTGGTGGGAGATGGGCACTGGTGGTGGGATGGGTGCTGGAACACTGTATGACCAAAACCCAAATATGAACTTTTTAATTGTATGTCCTTGTAATTGTAAAAATAAAAAATTTAAAAAATAAATAAATAAATAAATATGAGAAAAAAGAAAAATTATATAATGTAAAAATACTAACATCAGATCTAAAAAAGGACATATCATGGACTTTAAATGTATAATAAAGGAATATCATACACAACTTTATGTTCATAAATTTCTTACAATGAAATGGACCAGTCTCATTTATTAAAAAAGTCAATATGGTTTATAGAATATACCATAATGTTCTCAGGGAACTCCCATAGGTTGCTTGTTCTGGTTTGAATTCAACCATGAAGTCTCAGTGTCAACTTGAATAGAATCAATCAAATCCTCTGTAGTAACTAGTTGTACACAACATGACAGTACTTCCTTTTCCAGGGCTTATACGTTTCCCAAAAGCTGTATCCTTGTGTTTCATAGAATCTGCAGCTAGATCCATTTCTCTTCAAAATCATTCCAAACTAACCTTACAGCCTTCTTTTTTTTTACACTTTAAAAGATTATCTTTATTTAGGTTTCTGATTCAGCACATGTATCAAAGACTAATCAACATAAAGTAAATAAGACATTAATTGGAAGTCTTACATCCCTCTAAACTCTGACCAAGAATGTCAAGATTGCTACTATTACCAGAACTTCAACCTAGTCACGTTGTAGACAAACTACCATGAACCAACATACAGTGTGCACGAATATGCAGGGACAAGACATGCTAGCACTTGGCTCTCCTCTTCTTTTGTTGATGTCTTTCCATTGACAGTTCACTTTGCTTTCCATTCTAATGTTCAAACAGAGTTCAAAGGCAGCTCAGGGTCAACCTGATCAAATACTCTTCTGGAGGAATGCATTAAACTGTTATGCCTGCAACTTTGTTTTTGCCAGGATGAAGCATGGGTCGAGATGTACAGTACAATCTAGATGACGGAGCAGACTAAGAACGAAAGTTGAGCAGTAACCAGAGTTAAGACATGAATGCACACACGCACACGTGCACACACACAGCACCCATGCTCTTAAAAACACAGGATTCCTTCACTCGCCTAACAAGTGTGCATCAGTTAACTATAACTGCAGAGCATTCTGGAAAATGCTCCCCATAATTTTAAGCTAACAGCTGTGTGTATGTTTTATTAAAAAAAAACTCAAAACCTAAAAACCCTAATCTCTTATAATGGCTCTTGAGCATGGAACTCAGGTAGCAGCGTCAATGGCTGGCTCTTTCAATAATTTGGAAATAAAAGGTTGTTTTACTATGTATTTCTTTGGTAGTCATCACTACAAAGTTTTCAGTGTTGGTTACCTAAAAGACAAGTACTAGACAGAAGTTCAAGTTACAGAGAAATAGTTTTTCTGTATCTATAAGAAAAATATTGAGCTCTCAAAGTACAAGTTGCTATGCTTTTTCTTGCCTTACTGGGCATCCTCTATAAGCAAGGCTTTGCACAGGCAAAGTTCGTGTCTACCTAACAAAGGGTAATATACGTGCTCTATTTTCCTATGAGTGAACAGTTAACAAAAACACACATTATCTGTTATTTCTGGTCAAATCAGTTAGAAGTCAATTACAAAGGGACAGCAGCACTTGGTGACAAAGTCACATTCTGGTCACACATTCATTCCATGGTTGTTGGTCAGCATACGAGGAACTCAGAATTTAAAACTCCTTTCAATCAATGAAGGAGCAAATTACATTAAACCTTAAATACTTCCACCATCTGCCAAAGGTTGAGAATTCTGTCTAGAATGCCAGCATGCTTGATGAGAGAAAGCAGTTCAGAGCCCAGAGAGGCCTCAGGTACTAGGTAAGTTAATTTGGTTTCGTATGAAAGGCATGGTGATCTGGCAACAGAGCACTTATCCTATTAGCACCACATTCGTAGCCAAAGGTCTCTGTCACCAAGACAGGAAAGAGAAGCTACTGTTGCCCCCATCTGCCTTTGGGATGGCTACTGATTTTACAAAGGTCTTCTGACAAGTCAGTCCATGGTTGTCTTGGGCAAACGGGCAACAAGAAAGAAAGTCACCATATTCATCCCTCATGGAAATGTAAGCCAGCTTCCCACACAGAAGGAGATTCTAGCCTCTATGAATTTGGGGTCGAATCTTATGACTCCCTGGTGGCTAAACAAATGCCCTTGCAGGCACTGCCTTATGGCCTTCTTTGGAATATTCTGCAATTACCTTATTCTATATATGTTTTATTATTTTATGTGGAAAAATAACTAAGCAAACTCATAACAACTAATTATTCACTGTATCACTGTCTTCCCGTTCATCATCGATTTGCTCGTGCGGGCACCAGTAACATCTCCATATGACCTGTCTCATGCAAGTAGAGCCCAAGGGCACCTGCTTGCTCCAGGAACATAAAGAGCCTCAAACCATTCCATCAGGTCATGGGAATGAGGTCTATAATTGTTACTGGTATTTGGCATATCAAATGCGACACGGGTAGCTTGCCAGGCTCTGCCGTGCGGGTAGCATACTCTTGTAGTCATCTCTAAATCCAGCATTTATTGATGAGCCGGGCTGTGATAGGCTGGTCTGCTGGGTGGAGTTCTGATGTGGGGAAGTCCGGATGTGGAAAATGGAGGCCCCTCATGGAGTGGGAGGTCGTCTGGCTTGTTGTGAGGCTCTGCTGGGGTGGTGGACCAGGGCTAGAAACTGACATCCCTCCCGGGCGCCTCATGAGCGACTGGGCATAGGGAGAGCCAGTAGCAGCTCTGCCCCATGTCTGTGAGTCATGACCTGCGGGAATGGTTTGAGGCTCCTCATGTTCCTGGAGTGAGCAGATACCCTTGGGCTACACTAGCACCCAACAGGACGTATGGAGATGTCACTGGTGCCCACTTGAGCAAACTAATTATTAATGATTTTTATTTGTGTTATATGTATATTCAAGTAAATTTTAAGATACATGAGTGCAGGGTTTCTTTGCTAATTTTTATGCGTTACAGTTATCAGTGAACTCTCATAGGTTGATTGTCCAATTCTTAACATTATGAAGAAAGCAACTCTCTCCCTTTACTCTATTGCTTGCTTATTCTCATGTAGTATTTGGATCATTTTAGTATTATGCTATTTTTATTTGCGATAATATTGTTGATTAGTTTGGCTAGTAAGCTAACAAAAACCTTTTTAATTATGCTGTTTCTTTATAAGCTCATGTCTTACAGGTCTCAGCTCTCAAATAGCAAAAGTTACTCTTTATCAATAAAGTCCACCAGAATCTAACTTTATGGAATTGCTTGATACTTATCAAATTCATGAAGCATTTTTATGACCCAGGTATTATGCAATTAACTTAGAATAGGAATAACAGTTTTCCTGAAGTACAGAATGCACAAGCATCTCAGCCCATCACTGAGACAACCTTCATATTCTCATGGAACCTATGGAACCTAATCACTAGGCCAGTTACTTAATAAGAGATATGTATGTCTAAAATTATTCATTGAGTTTAAACTATGTATGTTAAGATAATTTATTGGGACCAAAGAGATAATACACAGATTAAGGCAGATATCTTGTACTCTGGGCAACTTCAGGAGTGATCGATCCCTGAACACAGAGCTGGAGTAAAAACCTAACACAACTGAGCATGGTTTCCAAACCAAAGCAAAGAAACAAAAAATCACCACAATTTATTATGTAATGGTGATTTATTAGTTAAAATACAACTTTGTTATGTAACATGTTCCAACTGGGGAGAATTTAGAGAATATTGAAATTGTAGTGAACTCTCATAAAGTAAACAAAAACTCAATTTAAAAAAATTGAGACAAAACTGCTGTTCAGTAAATTTGTCTTATACATAATTACATATACCCCAGGGTATAAATACTATGAATAAGTGAAACTACTTTATTGTTAGAGCTAACATTAATTCAGTTTTAGTGAATCAGGGGCCAGGTCCACTCCTATTTATGCATAAGCTTTCAATCAGCTCACTTAATCTTGAACTCAGGGTGTCACACCCGCAAAACTTATACCCTACTGGCTGAGGCATATTCCAGTTCCTATACAGTTTAAATGTGTGTTGGGAAAAACTGATGTTGAAAATTATTTGTCACTGAGTCCGAAATAATTTTTTGTATGAAGAGGCATCCAGAATAGAGTATTAAAGTATGACTTGGTGGTCATAAAATTGTACAGATGTTGTGGTACTTTCCTTGCACCTGGCTGAACCCAGGTGCTTGAGATAGTTTCTCAAGCACTTCCAAGAGTGATCCCTGAATATATCCAGGAGGAGTTCACCCGGAGTACAGCTGGTGTGGCCCCAAAACAACAATAAAAAGTATGATGATAGTAACTAAAAGTTGAAAACAGTATTTTTTTAATTTTATTATATCACCATGCAATATACAGTTACAAAGTTTTCATGATTGGATTTCAGTCATAGAGTGATCCAGCACCCATCCCTTCACCACTGCATATTTCCCATCATCAATGTCTCCAGATTCCTGTCCCCACCCCAGTCTGCCTCTATGGCAGGAACTTTTCTTCTTCTTTTCTTCTTCTTCTTCTTCTTCTTCTTCTTCTTCTTCTTCTTCTTCTTCTTCTTCTTCTTCTTCTTCTTCTTCTTCTTCTTCTTCTTCTTCTTCTTCTTCTCCTTCTCCTTCTTCCTTCTCCTTCGTCCTTCTCCTTCTCCTTCTCCTTCTTCTTCTCCTTCTCTTCTTCTTCTTCTTCTTCTTCTTCTTCTTCTTCTTCTTCTTCTTCTTCTTCTTCTTCTTCTTCTCTTCTTCTTCTTCTTCTTCTTCTCCTCCTTCTTCTCCTTCTCCTTCCTCTCCTTCTTCTCCTTATTCTTCTCCTTCATCTTCTTCTCCTTCTACTTCTACTTCTCCTTCTTCTTCTTCTCCTCCTCCTCCTTCTTCTTCTTCTTCTCCTTCTTCTCCTTCTTCTTATTCTTTTCTCCTCCTTCTTCTTCTTCTTCTTCTCCTCCTTCTTCTCCTTCCTCTCCTTCTCCTTCCTCTCCTTCTTCTCCTTCTTCTTCTCCTTCTTCTCCTTCTCCTTCTTCTCCTTCCTCTTCTTCTCCTTTTTCTTCTTCTCCTTCTCCTTCTTGTTTTTCTTCTCCTTCTCCTTCTTCTCCTTCTTCTCCTTCTCCTTCTCCTTCCTCTCCTTCTTCTTCTGCTTCCTCTTCTTCTTTTTCTTCTCCTTCTACTTCTCCTTTTTCTCCTTCTTCTTCTCCTTCTCTTCTTCTCCTTCTCCTCCTCCTCCTTCTTCTTCTCCTCTCCTCCTCCTTCTTCTTCTCCTTCTCCTCCTCCTCCTCCCTCTCTTCTTCTTTTTTCTTATTCTTCTTCTCCCCTCCTCCTCCTCCTTCTTCTCCTCTCCTCCTTCTTCTACTTCTCTCCTTCTTCTCCTCCTTCCCCTTCTTCTCCTTCTCCTTCTTCTTCTCCTTCTTCTCCTTCTCCTTCTTCTTATTATTCTTCTCCTCCTCCTTCTTCTTCTCCTCCTCCTCCTTCTTCTTCTCCTTCTCCTTCTTCTCTCCTTCTCCTCCTCCTCCTCCTTCTCCTTCTTCTTCTTCTTCTTCTTCTGCTTCTGCTTCTTCTTCTACTACTTCTTCTCATTCTTCTTCTTATCCTTCTCCATCTTCTTCTTCTCCTCCTCCTCTTTCTCCTCCTCCTTTTTCTTCTTCTCTCTCCTTCTCCTCCTCCTTCTCTTTCTCCTCCTTCTCCTTCCTCCTCCAACTCTTCTTCTTTGTCTTCTTCACTTCTGTTCCTCCTTCTGCTTCTTCCTTCTGCTTCTCTGCTTCTCTTCTTCTGCTTCTTCTGCTTCTTTTCTTCTTGTCCTTCTCCTCCTGCTCCTCCTCCTCCTTCTTCTCCTCCTTCTCCCCTTTTCCCCTCCTTCTTCTCCTCCTCCTACTCCTTCTCTTTCTCGTCCTCCTCCTTCTCCACCTCCTCTTTATTTTCCTCCTTTTCTTCCTCTTCTTCTTCTCCTTCTCCTCCTTCTCCTTTCTCATCCTCCTCTTCTTGTCTTCTTCAATCTCTTATTCTTCCTTCTGCTTCTTCCTTCTTCTTCTCTGCTTCTGCTTCTTCTGCTTCTTCTCTTGCTTCTTTTCTTCTTGTCCTTCTCCTCCTGCTTCTCCTCCTGCTTCTCCTCCTTCTTCTTTCTTCTTCTTCCTTCTGCTTCTTCTGGTTCTACTTCTTCTGCTGCTTCTGCTTTTCCTTCTTTTCTTCTTTTCTTCTTTTTTGTCATTCTCCTCCTCCTCCTGCTCCTCCTCCTTCTTTCTGTTCTTCCTCTTCTTCCTCCTCCTCTTCTTCTATTCTTCTCTTTCCCTTCTCTTACACTTCTAGCTTTCAATGCATACATTTAGGGGTTATCATGTATATTCCTTTGCTTATGTTCAATGCTCAGTTCTAGTTTGACATTATCATTTCCATCAATTACTAGCACATTGGTCCCTTCTCTGTATTACATAAACTCTGATTCCCACACACTTGTGGCAGATTCCAATATTGACAAGACCTCCAGGTCCATGTTTTCCCTGGCCTTGGAGATCAGTCTCATAATATTTTATATCCCTCAAATGAATTCAATAATTCTATATCTTTCCTTTTCCTTTTGACTAATTTTACTCAGTATGATATTCTTCATGTCCATTCAATTATAGGCAAATTTAAAATTTCATAACTTCATTTTCCTGACAGCTGCATAATATTCCGTTGAGTAGATGTACTATAGTTTCTTTATCCAGTCATCTGTTCTTGGGAAGTCAGGTTGTTTCCATATTCTGGATATTGTATACAGCGCTGTTATGAACATGGAAGTGCAGGTGCTGTTTCCTCTGTGTGTTTTTGGGCCCCCTGGTTATATTCCTAGGAGTGGTATTGATAGATCAAATAGGAGACCACTTTCTTGTTTTTGGAGGACTGTCCACATTGTTTTTCTAAAAGGCTGTACCAGTTGATATTCCTATCAAAAATTGAATGAGAGTCCTTTTCTCCCGCATCCACGCAAACACTGATTGTTCTTACTCTTTTAGATGTGTGTCAGTCTCCGTGGTGTGAGATATCTCATTGTTGTTTTGATTTGCATCTCCCTGATGATTACTGACGAAGAGCACTTTTTCATATGCCTTTTGACCTTTAGAAAATCTTCTTTGAGGAAGTTAATAACTGACATTTATTAAAATTATACTAACAGTCTTATATGGCAGTTCTAATCTTACATTTGCTTTTTCTTTTGTTTTTTTTTATGTTGACACAAAAAATGGAGATCACATCCAGAATTTCAGACATGTGAGCTCATAAGAAATCTATACTACATCTTATCCCATATTCTGTATTTTTTCTTTTTTTTATAAAGTTCACTCCCAATCATATTAGGTCAGGCCTGTTAGGGAAGCTTTGCAGTTTCAGTGCTCAGTTGGGAGCAGCAAGATCCACACCCAGGAGTACCCAGGAAGTAAAGGTTCAGTCAGTCAGCATGGGCTTCATTCCATGAGTCATATGCCCAGCCCTCATCCAATTCTTTTCACATGTCATTTCAAATGAACTTTTTAATTATCCAACTGAATAGATAATGTTATTTTCTTTTTTACAAATTACATCAGGGAATTTGAGGTAGAAATTATATAGGCAATAGGAAAATAAAGATAAATTTGTGGGACAGACAGAACTGATATCCACAGGAATAGTGGACTACAGAGCCCTTTCCAGCAACATTTCAACAGAGTATAGTCAGAAAAATGGGTGGTTAAAAATTCTTTTGGAAAAACAAAAGATAAAAGTAACATGACAATGAAGAATTTTGGAGTCAAAACCTCATGCTTTCTTTAGACTTCAGAAAGGCAGCATCTTAAGTGTATTCACCAAATGTCTATAATTTGCATATTTTATTGTACTTGACACTTCTCTCACAATTTACCTTACAGGAATCATAATGTAAAACTAAAGTAATAAACCTCTTACAAGGTTATTTAGGAGATCTTCATGATCTTGAAGAAATCAGTATTTTGTCACAAGAATAGAGAAACTATAGTGTTAGGGAGCTGCTGGGGTCCTCGATAGTATCAGGACAAAACTTCTCTTCTATCTCCGTGGCCAATGGGGAATGGATGAAAACTCATGAGTCTGGTGCAGTTCCAAAAAAGATTTTAATAGTACAAAATCTCTACCACCACAATCCAATATAATGAAAGAACTCTAGTCAGAACTTAAACCATACACAAGAGCCCAAGTTTCCCACCAAAAGAGAGAATCTCACCCGAAAAGAGTCCTACCCAAAAGAAGAAGAAGAAAAGGGGGTGAGTGCCTCAAAAGTCCCCTTATATAAACCAAAGTAATCCTATCTGTTGACAGGGAGGGTAAAAGAACCCTAAACAGGGTGTAGAAAGGTGGTGCCACACCCTATTACAGGTATAAACAAAGGACTATGCTAAGGACTAATCCCTTCTTCTGAGATTATCTCTTATGTAAAAGACTGGAGAGAGGGGGCTGATATAAAGTAATACATCTTAATTTCATGGGCTTCATGTAATCTAGATGGTACCCACAAGGTCCTTCTTATTTATTAGCTGCACCAGGGTGATTCTGAGTATCTAGGTCTCCATATACTGAAAGGTCACACTCTCCTGCTTGAGGGCAAACTAGTATGATCCTTCCTATAATCTTAAAAAAATAAGGCCTGACCCTGAAACAGGACATTCTCACAAGAATAAGACTTGGTCCTAAACAGGAAATTCTTGTCTCAGTGTACCATCTAGATTACATTCAGTCTCAATGTAGGCAGAGTGACAGTCTCCTGGTGAATTCAAACTGTCCCATGCAAGGTGACTTCTGTAACTGCCACACCCTCTATCAGTGTTTACATAGAAGAGAGACTTCATTAGAATGAAACTTGGCTTAAGAACTTGTAAATAGATTAAGCTGTGAGTGGGTAAAACAGCAAAGTTTCCAAGCTACCTAAGCCTGTCATCCAACTCTATAGATCATACAAGACAACTCAGTAGGGTAATTAAGCCCAGCACATTGGGATACAGGGAACTTTTGAACGGAGAGTGCAGGACTACAGCAGTGAGCAGGTGTATTCTCAGCTGTCGGGTGTGGAACTTTCGAGGCAGTTAAGAGTCCATTACTAAGATTCTGTAAAGGAATGAGGAAAGACTTAGGAGATAGACAGCTACTTTGCATACTGAAAATCTGAATTAAATCCCTGCCCCCCATGGCCCTCCAGAAAAAACCCACAGCACTTAGCACCAGGCTGAAAGGAACCGAGTACTCCAAGACTTAGTGCCTAATGCAAAACAGGTAACAAGAAGACTTGGAATTCAGATGTCTCCATCTAGTTCCATCAAGGCCTGTCTGGAGGATTCCTCTCATGAGGAACACATGTTGCCATTTGAGCTGACTTCATTCAGAGTTTTATTTTACCACTATATCTGGGAAATCATTTCCAAAGGAGGTCCAACCTTCAAACTTCTGGACCAGTAAGATTCCTTGTTTCTTTTTTTCACATCTTATCTTGATTTTTTGTGGCTTTACAAAACTCAACCTAAGTGCCCCATTCCAACACCTGCCTGTCTCATATTTAGAAAACCAGTTCTGTTTGGCTGTGAATCAATACAGACTCCCCAGAAACAGAAATGTAGATAAAGGAGTTTATTAGCTCAGCGCTTAAGGAGCACTGAGGACCTCCTGAGCTGAGAGAGACTCCAAAGGCCCCGCTTTGTCTTCAGACTTTCCTTTTATGCCTTCTTCACACAAGCTTTAGGATGCATGTCCTCATTCTTCGTCTTATCTTAAGCAAAGCAGATGTACACGAGCAGACAAAGCGTTAGGATAGCTACAATAAACCATTGTGACAGGGTTAAAACATACATCACGTCAGACGACCACCATCTGGGGTGGCCAGCCTCGAACAGCTCTTTCCCTCCTTTCATTTTGGTTAGGCCCAATTAGGGTATCTTGGGACTGGCACTGAGACAAGAATTTCCTGTTTAGGATCAGGCCTTATTCTTGTGAGAATGTCCTGTTTCAGAGTCAGGCCTTATTTTTGTGAGAAAATGCTTCTGCTGGATAGATACTACCGTCTCACAGTTCATAGTTATAAACTAATATGCTCTTTGTTTTTGACCAATATTGTCTTCTTGCCCCAAGTTGAAACTAGCAGTTTAACTCAGACCATTTTTACTTCAGAAATATCACTGTATCACTGTATCACTGTCTTCCCGTGGATCATCAATTTGCTCAAGTGGACACCAGTAACATCTCAATACGTCCTATCACATGCAAGATAGCCCAAGGACATCTACCCGCCCCAGGAACATAAAGAGCCTCAAACCATTACATCAGATCATGGGAATGAGGTCTATAATTGTTACTGGCATTTGAAATATCAAATATGACATGGGTAGCTTGCCAGGCTCTGCCGTGGGTGGAATACTGTTGTAGTCACCTCAAAACTAGAGCATTTATTGATGAACCACACTACCACAAGTGGCCTCGTGAGCCAGGCTGTGATCAGCTCTTCTGCTGGGTGGAGCTCTGAGGAGAAGGGAGTCTGGATGTGGAAAATGGCGGCCCTCACGGTGTGGGGTTCCCCTGGTTTCATTTTTTTTTAATTTTTTTATTATACCACCGTGAAACATACAATTACAAAGGTGTTCATAATTGGTTCTTGGTAATACAGTATACCAGCATCCATCCCTCCACCAGTGCCCCATTTCCACCACCAATGTACACCACCCCCTCCTGCCCACCCCCCATGCTGCCTTAAGAGCAGACAGCCCCGTTTCCACTCTTTCTCTCTCTGTCTCTCTCTCTGTCTCTGCATCTCTCTCCCTCTTATTTTACACATTGTGGCTAGCCCTGCAGGTATTTAGAGTTTATCACTTAAGTCTCTTTGTGTATATTCAATGGTGAGTTTTAATCTGCCATTACCATTTCCCACATTTAGTAAAACACTGGTATCTATTTATATCCTATTAATGAATGCAGTCATTCTATATCTGTCCTTTTCCTTCTGACTAATTTCACTCAGCATGATAGTCTCCATGTCCATCCATTTGCAGGTAAATTTCATAATTTCATCTTTTCTGACAGCCGCATAGCATTCCATAGTGTAGATGAACCACAGTTTCTTTAGCCAGTCCTCTGTTCTCGGGCATTTAGGTTGTTTCCAGATTCTAGCTATAGTGAATAGCGCAGAGATGAATAAAGAAGTACAGATAGTGTTTCTGCTATGTGTTTTCCGGTCTCTCGGGTATATTCCCAGGAGTGCTATTGCTGGATTAAATGGGAGCTCAATATCTAGTTTTTGGAGGAATGCCCATATTGTTTTCCAAAAGGGCTGGACCAGTCGGCACTTCCACCAACAGTGGATGAGAGTCCCTTTTTCCCCACATCCATGCCAGCACCGGTTGTTTTTGCTGTTTTGGATGTGTGCCAGTCTCTGTGGTGAGAGATGGTACCTCATTGTTGTTTTGATTTGCATCTCCCTGATGATTAAAGATGAAGAGACTTCTTCATATGCCTTTTGGCCATTCGAATTTCTTCTTTTTTGGAAGCTTCTGTTCATTTCTTCTCCCCATTTTTTGATGGGGTTGGCTGTTTTTTTCTTGTGAAGGGCTACCAGTGCCTGATATATCCTGGATATTAACCCCTTGTCAGATGGGTATTGGATAAATATCCTTTCCCACTCTGTGGATTGTCTTTGTATCTTGGTCACCGTTTCTTTTGAGGTGCAGAAGCTTTATAGTTTTATATAATCCCATTTGTTTATCTTTGCTATAATTTGCTTGGTCAGTGGTGTGTCGTTTTTAAAGATACTTTTCGTTTCGATGTCGGAGAGCGCTTTCTCCTTGTTTTCTTCGATGTACCTTATAGATTCATGTCTGATGTTGAGATCTAGAATCCATTTTGATCTGACTTTTGTGCATGGTGTTAGAAGGAGGTCTAAGTTTATTTTTTTACATGTAGCTGCCCAGTTTTCCCAGCACCATTTGTTGAAGAGGCTTTCTTTGCTCCACTTAATATTTTTTGCTCCTTTATCAAAGATTAAGTGGTTGTATATTTGAGAATGTGTTTCAGGATACTCAGTTCTATTCCATAGGTCTACAGGTCTGTCTCTATACCAATACCACACTGTCTTAATTACAACTGCTCTGTAGTAGAGCTTGAGATTGGGGAAAGTGATACCTCCCATCTTCTTTTTCCCAAGGATTCCATTAGCTATTCGTGGAGTTTTATTATTCCATACAAATTTCAGGAGTGTTTGTTCAATTTCTTTGAATAACATCATGGGTATCTTTATAGGGACCGCATTGAATCTGTATAAAGCTCTAGGGAGTATTACCATTTTGATAATGTTAATCCTTCCGATCCATGAGCAGGGAATATGTCTCCATTTCCTCAGGTCTTCTTTTATTTCCTAAAGTAACGTTTTGTAGTTTTCTTTGTAGAGATCCTTTACATTCTTTGTCAAACTGATTCCTAGGTATTTGATTTTCTGCGGTGCAATTGTGAATGGGATAGTTTCTTTAATGTCCCTTTCTTCTCTTTCGCTGTTTGCATATAGGAAGGCCATTGACTTTTTGGGTATTGATTTTGTACCGTGCTACTCTGCTATAGGAATGTATTATTTCTAGGAGCCTCTTGGTAGAGAGTTTTGGGTTTTCCAGGTATAATATCATGTCATCTGCAAATAGTGATAACTTGGCGCCTTCCCTTCCTATCTGGATGCCCTTAATGTCTTTTTTCTTCCCTGATTGCTATGGCAAGTACTTCCAGTACTATATTGAATAGAAGTGGTGAGAGTGGGCAGCCTTGTCTTGTCCCTGATCTTAAGGGGAAGGCTTTCAGGTTTTCCCCCATTGAGAATGATGCTCGCTGTGGGCTTGTAGTAGATGGCCTGGATTATCTTGAGGAAGGTTCCTTCAATCCCCATTTTACGGAGAGCTTTCATCACGAATGGGTGTTGAATCTTGTCAAATGCCTTCTCTGCATCTATTGATATGATCATATGGTTTTTATTTTTCTTTTTTGTTGATATGATGTATTATGTTGATTGACTTGAGGATGTTGAACCATCCTTGCATTCCCGGGATGAATCCCACTTGGTCATGGTGTATAATCTTTTTGATGACTCTTTGGATTCTATTTGCTAGTATTTTGTTGAAGATCTTAGCATCTGTATTCATCAGGGAGATTGGTCTGTAGTTTTCCTTTTTTGTGGCATCTTTGTTTTGTCTGCTTTGGGTATCAGGGGTGATATGTGCCTCATAAAAGCTATTTGGGAGTGTTTCTGTTTCTTCAATTTGCCGGAAGAGCTAAAAAGAATTGGGAGTAGGTCCTCTTTAAAGGTTTTGTAGAATTCACTGGTGAATCCATCTGGACCTGGGCTTTTGTGTTTGGGGAGACTTTTGATTACCGATTCTATTTCCTCGATGGAGATAGGTTTGTTGAGGTATTCCAAATCTTCTTGTCGCAGACTTGGGAAGCTATAGGAATTCAGGAATTTGTCCATTTCTTCTAGGTTTTCTTGTTTTGTGGCGTACAGGCTCTCATAGTAATCTCTGATGATCTTTTGAATTTCTGTGGTTTCTGTTGTGATGTCCCCGTTTTCATTTCGGATTCTATTTATTTGGGTTCTCTCTTTTCCTTTTCTTACAAGTCTTGCAAGTGGTTTGTCAATCTTGTTTATTTTTTCAAAGAACCAGCTTTTGGTTTCGTTGATCTTCTGGATTGTTTTTTGACATTCCATCTCATTGAATTCTGCTCTAAGTTTTATTATTTCTTTCTTTCTGCTTGGGTTGGGCTCCTTTTGTTGATCACTCTCTAAGATCTTAAGTTGTGAGGTCAGACTGTTTATCATGGCCTTTTCTTCTTTTCTGATGAATGCTTGAAGAGCTATGAACTTGCCTCTTAACACTGCTTTCGCTGTATCCCACAAGTTCTGGTAATTCGTGTCTTCAGTGTCATTTGTTTCCAGGAATCCTTAGATTTCCTCTTTGATTTCTTTTATGACTTGCTGGTTGTTCAGCAGTGAGCTGTTTAGTTTCCAGGTACTTGGTATTGGTCTCCGTTTTTGTGTACAATTAACTTCTATTTTCAGTGCATTGTGGTCTGAAAAAATAGTTGGCACAATTTCTATCTTCTTGATTTTATGGAGGTATGATTTATGGCTCAGCATGTGATCTCTTTTGGAGTATGTTCCATGTGCACTGGAGAAGAAAGTGTATTCAGCTTTTTGGGGATGAAATGCCCTGTATATGTCTACCAGCCCTCTTTCTTCCATCTCTTCTTTCAGGGCCAGAATTTCCTTGGTAAGTTTCAATCTTGTTGATCTATCCAGGGTTGATAGAGCAGTGTTGAAGTCTCCAACTACAATTGTGTTGCTGTCAATGTCTTCTTTGAAGTCTATTAGTAGTTGTTTTAGGTATTTTGCTGGCCCTTCGTTGGGTGCATATATGTTTAATAGCGTGATTTCTTCCTGATATATGCATCCCTTGACTATTAAGAAGTGACCTTCACTGTCCCTTCTGACCTTCTTCAGCCTGAAGTCTATGTTGTCAGATACCAGTATGGCTACCCCAGCCTTTTTGGATGGGTTGTTTGAATGAAGGATTGTTTTCCAGCCTTTTATTTTGAGCCTGTCTTTGCTCCGATTGTTCAGGTGTGTTTCTTGCAGGCAGCAGAATGTCGGATTCAATTTTTTTGATCCATTGTGCCACTCTGTGTCTCTTAACTGGTGCATTTAGACCATTGATATTGAGAGAGATTATTGTCATGGGATTTTGTGCCATCTTTCTGAATAGGTTGGTTGTTCTTTTGGGTTATGTCTCGTCTTATAGTAGATCTTTCAGTTCTTTTTTTTTTTTT
>JAJIBD010008517.1:50000-53013 GCA_021461705.1 Cryptotis parvus | reverse complement strand
AGTTTGATAGTGGCAAATTTCATCTTGGAAGCAGTGTGCTATATAAGTTTAAAAGTGTGAAGCTATGCTCTTGAAATACATAATACTATAAACAAAGGATAAGTCAAGTTTAACTATGTATGCATGGAAAATCAAGTTGGGTGTAAAATTCGGAGTAGGGAAAAATAAAAGATTTTTGAACTGAGCAAAGGGCAGAGGTCTAGGAATTGAAGGAGATTAAAGAGTGACCCTACAACAAGAACATTGTCAGTAGGTATTTCCGCTACTGTGTCTATAAGCTCCTCCCGCGGAGTTATTTCTGGAGATAACACTAACTGTGAGCCATGCTTCCCCATCGCTATTCTTATAGGGAGTTAGGTAATAGATTTTTATTTCCTGAAACCTATAGGTTTGATGCACCTTAGCTCAAAAAATAAAAAGTTTAATCCAGATGCCCAGTTCATACATTTTAGTAGACCTTCTCTGGATATCTCAGGGAAACTCTCCTTCCGTACTTTATATATTCTCTGGGATCCCTTTATTCAAAATATAAGCGATAACAAAATTAAGCACGTTGGAGTGGACCCAGAATGCCCTTGAGCTGTAGAAATCCTTTCATCCATCTGGTCCTTTCTCTGGCTCTGCCGAGCTCCAGGTGCCGCAGACCGATGCAGGCTGATTGGCAGAGATACAATAGATGTGTCCCAAAAAACCTCCCTAGATCATTTGTGGCACTGCTGTAAGGGCTGAAAAGCATTTTGAAGCCCAGAAAATTGAAGGAGCATTTTAAAGCTTACATCCTGACTATAATTCTCAGGAAATGCAGTCCATTTCCATTCTTATATAGGATTGTGTTGTTCACTCTCCCACTTTAATGGGATTCATTGATGTGGAGCAAGCAGATAGTAGACAGGGGCTCTTCTATTTTATACAGTGTACCCAATTCTGGTTCTTCCCAAGAAACCCAAGTATATGGTCGCCTTGGTCTTTTTCAATTTTTCTGTAAATTAAAAATATATTGCAGACTGGCGCAACAGCACAGCGAGTAGGGAGGGCATTTGCCTTGCACATGGCTGACCCGGTTCAATCCCCAGCATCCCATATGGTCCACCAAACACAGCCAGGAGTAATTCCTGAGTGCAGAGCCAGGAGTACACCCTGAGCATTGCCAGGTATGACCCCAAAAGAATAGATAGATAGATAGATAGATAGATAGATAGATAGATAGATAGATAGATAGATAGATAGATAGATAGATAGATAGATAGATAGATAGATAGATAGATAGATAGATAGATAGATAGATAGATAGATAGCACTAAGGAAATTTGAGTTAAATTTTATCATTTTATAATAATTTTTTTCACTAACTACTTCATTTTATATACAATTAGCTATATTTAATTTATAATACATGTTATGGAATGAAAAGCATACAATAGAATTTAATAATATACTATAAGCTCTTCAAGTTATAGAAAGTATTTACAGATCCAAAATCCAGCAATTTTCAGAAGTTTCTTGGGATTTTTTCTAATTGGTCAGGGAAGCACCTGGTTTTCTACTGAATAAGATTCTAATATTTCAGAGAGCGTGTTCTGAGCCTAGGCAATCAACAGTTCGTGAGACTCTGGCAGTCAGAAATAGCATACATAACTGAACTTGACTTTACAGTTCAAGGAGTAAAGACATAAAATCTTGGCAGGGAAATCATATGGATGAAACCGAATGTAATCTGTGGAAATCCTGTGTTATTTCTTTCGTAATTTAGCCTAGTATCAGCAACTGTTCAGATTCTACTGCCCTCTGCTGGTAGGTTTTGTACCATAATTATATAATGATGTAATGCTTACATTTTTTAACTTTGGGGGGTTGTTATCAATGAATGCATGTGTTATGTTAAAGTTTAATGTGAGGGACCAGAGCGATAGTAAAACAGGGAGAGTGTTTGCCTTGCATGCGACCAACCCGGGTTCAATTCCCGGCATCCCATATGGTCCCCCCTAGCACCTCCAGGAGTAATTCCTGAGGGCAGAGCCAGGAGTAACCTCTGAGCATTGCCAGGTGTGACCCAAAAAAGAAAAAAGTGAGAAAAAATAGGGTGTACTTTGGGGATATACACCAGCTGACTGTGAGAGCACCTATAGGCTCCACCAGCCTCGTTTCTAATACTGTACCGTCAGGAGCGCATCGCAGGCTGAGGCTGTCAGCAAGCAGGGATATACAGTCTTTGGTAAAGAAACAGAAACAGAGAAAGAGGACAAGTCCAGGATTCTTAATAATGATGAAAATGCACTGTTCACAATAATATTGCCACTTGGTCAAACAGAAAGATGGAGAGAAAGAAGAGAGTATATGCACATGTATTATATATACAGAGAGACACTGTTTCTCCTCATGTGTGCATGTATTATCACTTGTCACTTGTCACTTGTTTTCCCGTGGTTCATCAATTTGCTCAAGCGGGTGCCAGTCACGTCTCCATTAATTGGAAATGAGATCCATTATTGTTACACCCAAGTAATCCGACCTCCCGATCGGATTACTTGGGTGTATATAAAGGGCTGACTTGAGGCCCCTTCACCTTTTCACCTTTTGCCTTTTGGTTCCTCAGCCTTCAGCTTTTGGCTCCTGCGGCTTTTGGCTTTTGGCCTTTTGCTCTTTGGCCTTTTGCTCCTTCTTCTGAGTAGGACTCAGCTTGGGTGAGATCCTCTCTCTTTGGTAGGAGACTTAGGCTCTTAGGTCCAGAGACTCCCAGACATGGGGAAGAGCTGTTCCTTGTTCTCCCTGTGCACGGCCATTCATGAGGCAGTCGGGAGGCATGGCGGGTTCTAGCCCTGGCCCACCACCTCGGCAGAGCCTCACAACAAGCCAGACCACCCCCTCTCACTCCACGGGCGCCGCCATTTTCCACATTTGGACTTCCCTCTCGTCAGAACTCCACCCAGCAGACCAGCCCATCACAGCCGGCTTGCCGCTAGCGGCCGCGCGGCTCATCAATAAATGCTTTATTTGGAGGTGTTTAAAAGAGTTT
>JAJIBD010008517.1:0-45000 GCA_021461705.1 Cryptotis parvus | reverse complement strand
AACACTTCCCAGAATAATTGCACCAGTACCCCAGCTACACTCAGCCCTGGTCCTGGGTTTTCTTCCCAGAGTCTTGGGGTGGTATCATTCCTGCTGCCACCTTCCGTGGAGAATAGGAGCCCTGGTCTGTGCATAGGCATGTTCCTCCAAGGCCAAGGCTGTGTGTGTTGCAAGATGTCACGAACTTGTTCCTGGCCCTGGGTAACCTGTTTGAACTGACCCACCACCACTGGCTCAATTTTTAAGGTGTGTTATTATGTCTACATATCCTCCTCCAACTATTTCAGCAGCTCAAGGAGCTATGAAGCTTCGATAAGGATTAAAAACAAGCCGCAGGCACAAGGAGAACTTTGTACCCATCTCAACCTCATTCTTAAAAAAGTTCTACAATCCAGTT
The DNA here is from genome assembly GCA_021461705.1 of Cryptotis parvus. Taxonomy (NCBI): domain Eukaryota; kingdom Metazoa; phylum Chordata; class Mammalia; order Eulipotyphla; family Soricidae; genus Cryptotis; species Cryptotis parvus. The sequence goes on along the minus strand of JAJIBD010008517.1, from coordinate 44,603 downwards.
GCATTTCTCACACCTAAACAATTTCCCAAGGGAGAACAGAGGGATAAGAGAGGGACACAAGACTAGCTGGACACTGCAAAGGAAAATAATAACAAGTATTCTCCAGCCTTTGATGCAAGTACAGATCAAAGCATCCCTAAACTGCAACGCTTAAGGGGAATCTTAGACCATCGGCTACACTGTAGCACCACTAGAGGGAGCTCGATGAGCAGTGCTGGCGTTGTTGACCCTAGAAACCGACGTAGGGCGTGCTCAGGTGCCCACCTGCCTCTTAGTGTCATTAGTAAGGTTGATTTTTAAGTGTATTGGGAGCTTTCATTTAAAACATCCACCAGATACTCTTCTGTTTGAATCTGGTTTCTCCAAAAACTCCTCTGATCTATAAAAGCAATGCGACCATGGGCATTTAAAAAGAGTCAACTGTTAAAGAATTCTAGAAATTAAGCAAAGACTTTCAACTATCTGGGGATAGTTTATTCAAGCAAAAAACAGCTGGGCTTAGTAAGAACAGTGATCTTTGTGGTCTTATAACCATTTATTTCCATCTCACCTCAAATCAGTCATAGCTTTGAAAGCCAATAACATAATCACAATGAAAATCAATGGCATAGGCAAAAACAATGGAATGGGTAAATGGGATGAGGCACCTTTAAAACCACAATCACATAGAATTGTCTTTATCTGGTTCCCTCAAGGAACTCACAACTTTGTCTTTATCTTGTTATTCTGAATTTTTCCTAGCTAAGAAGCTTCCCTCCTTCAACCCCACCCCAAGGGTGTTTACGGAATACAATTAAGAGGCGACTGTGTAACTTTGAAGCTACCTAATGTGATGAATAATAGCATGAACAGTAAACTAACCCAAAAGCTAAAAAAAAAAATGAAAAGCCCAGAAATGAACTGTCCACCTGTAGGGCCTTTAAAATGCTATATCAATAACTTCCAGTGTAAACATGTGGGGGCTTCCTGTGACTCTTGTTGCTTTCAGAGACTCTCAAAGAACATTTTCATGTGGATGTGTGTTCACGAGAAGGCTCAGCAACCACCTCAGAAATCCCTAAACTCTCCCAACTACCTGACCCTGAGGTTCTGCACTGGTGGAAGCGAAAGTTAAGGCAGCAGATTTTGCTGCCAGGCTGTGTTGCAGGCACGCTCTCAGAATGCACAGAATCATTTAGGAGGGACTGGGAGACTTCGCTGTTTATAATAATATCTAGTCAGTCATTAGCTGACCGTAAAGATGGCCAAGCCAGAATATCAGTAGCCACTCACTTGTCACTTGTCATCCTGTTGTTCATCGATTTGCTCAAGCGGGCACCAGTAACATCTCCATTCTTTGAGAATGAGGCCCATTGTTGTTACTGTTTTTGGCATATCAAATACACCATGGATAGCTTGCCAGGCTCTGCCATGGCTCTGGATTCTTCCCAGGGGGCCCAGTCTTTTTTTATGTCAGACCATCAACCATCCAGGGCCCACAAGGCAGAACCCTGTGTGTAGACAAACCTGTTTCCTGTCTGCCACCTGCCAACACAGCCAGGTATCGCAGCCACACCTGCAACACCTCAAGGGGCAAGAGTAGCCACAAATAAACAAAATCACTGTTTTCACTGTATCACTGTCTTCCCGTTGTTCATCGATTTGCTTGAGCAGGCACCAGTAACATCTCCATACGCCCTTTGCAAGCAAGTGTAGCCCCTGCCCCCGAGGTGTTGCAGGTGTGTCTGCGGTGCCCAGTTGCATTGGCAGGTGGCAGACAGGAGACAGGCTTGTCTACACCCAGGGCTCTGCCCCGTGGGCCCTGGATGGTTGATGGTCTGACATAGAAAAAGACTGGGCCCCTGGGATGAACCCAGAGCCACGGCAGAGCCTGGCAAGCTACCCGTGGTATATTTGATATGCCAAAAACATAAATAAAATAATAAGAATAAATATTCCACCAAAGTTGCTCTGAAAAACGTTTCAAAACAAATAACGGTAAAAGCAGCAAAGCCAACACGCTCTGAGTTGTGTGGAATAATCTGAATTTGAGTTGCCACATTATATCTTGTAAAATGTCCTATTTTCTTGATTTTTCTTTCTTTTTATTTTTAATGGATGTCACACACACACCAGGCCTGTGCTGGGAAGGAGCCACCCCCAGAAGTGCAGGCCCGAAGGCCAGAGAGATAGTACAGCAGGGGGAATTTGCCTTACACGCATCTGACCCAGAGTTCCATCCCCGTCACCCCAGACAGTCCTCCGAGCCTTCCAACAGCGATCCCTGAATGCAAAGTCATGAGTAAGCTCGGAGTACCAGCAGGTTGTCAATTAAAAAAAAGTGCAGGCCCCAAGGTGCTGTGCTCAGAAATCATCAGCGCCACTGCAAAGGTGCTGGGGCATGAGGAGATGTGGTGCCTGGCACGGAGCTCAGGGCACACATGCCAGGCACGAACTCTGTGTCCTGAGCTGTCTCCGTGGCCTTTAAGTTTCCTTTTTCATTAATAAATAAACAAGACATAAAAGAACAATCAGCATAACCTAAACACAGTGGACCCAACTGAGATGAGCCAACCTTAGGATGAAAGTCCCAAAGAACGGGGATAAATCTTGTGGGTCTAATATCAACTCTTTAAGCAAACAGTTCGTGAGAGTCCATGACTAGAATGAACATGCAGAAAACATGTCTGCAGAGCCCATGCGCAAGGTGAGAGCCCAAGCTCCATCCCTGGCACTGCATACAGGATCTTAAAACTTGCAGGAAGTAAGTTTCTGCATATACACATACATTTCTTTGATTTTATTTTCTCATAGCTGGGGATCAAATTCAGGACCACATGACTGCTCTGCCACTGGGTCTTACAGATTTTTGAAGTAACAATGACCAAAATCTTCCCAAGTGTTCTGAAAATGACTAATTTATATATCCCAGAAGTCAACACATCCCCAGTAGAATACACTCAAAGATGGATGGAAGGGGCCGGAGCGATAGCCCAGCGGGTAGGGCATTTGCCTTGCATGCGGCTGGCCTGCGCAGACCCGGGTTTGATCCCCGGCATCTCATATGGTCCCCCTGAGCACCGCCAGGAGTAATTCCTGAATGCAGAGCCAGGAGTAACCCCCTGAGCATCGCCGGGTGTGACCCAAAAAAAGCAAATAATAATAATAATAATAAAAAAAAAATAATAATAATAATAAAAGGATGGAAATATTTTAAAGTCAATGTAGTGACGATGCACAATTCTGAATGTACTGGACATCACTGACTTGTGGAAATTGTGTGGTGTGTGAAATAGATCTCAGTCAAGCTATAAAAATACAAAGGGCACGAAATGCTGATTCCTGAGGAAACTTGACAGCACTTTGCTGAGGGAGACAAGCCAGCCACAAAGCTAAAGCACAGCCAAACACCGCATTGCTTGAGACCATTCCTGTGAAAGGCTGTTGTGAGGTAGCTCCATAAAGTCTATTTTTGTGGCTTCGGGGACCCGAGGCAAGGGGTGTCCAAATGGTGAGTGACTGCGGTGAGTGTGGGAACTGGGAGGAGTGGAAAGCAGTAACAGCTTTATGCATGTACCCCAAAAATCACTAAACTTTTTGTGTTTTTCAACTCTTTAAAAACGGGGGAGGGAACCAGAGCGATAGCATAGTGGGTAGGCCATTTGCCTTGCTCTACACAGACCCGGTTCGTTCCTCGGCATCCCATATGGTCCTATGAGCTCCGCCAGGAGTAATTCCTGAGTGAAGAGCCAGGAGTAACCCCTGAGCGTCACCGGTGTGACCCAAGAAGCAAAAATAAACCCACAAATAAATAAATAAATAAATAAACGAATGAATGAATGAATAAATGAATGAATAATAAAAAATAGTGGGGGTTGGGCACAGAGAACAGTGGATATTTCTTTTTTTTTTAACATTTTATTGTACCACCATGAGATATACAATTACAAAGATGCTCGTGTTTGGGTTTTGGCCATACAGTGTTCCAGCACCCATCCCCCTCCACCAGTGCTCATTTCCCACCACCAATGTTCCGATTCCCTACCCTCTCCCCTAGCCTGCCTATATAGCAGGTACTTTATCTCTTTTCTCTCTTTCTCTTTCTCTCTCTCTATCTTTGTTCTCTTACATATTGTGGATTTTAATACATACATTTAGAGGTTATCATGTGTATCGTTTTGCCTGTATTTAATGCTCAATTCTAGGTTGGTATTAGCACTTCTGACAATTATTAGCACACTAGAATGGTGGATATTTCTGCCTGGCATGCTGTCAACCCCAAGCACCTCATAGGTCCCCTGAGCCTTCCAGAAGTAATTCCTGAGGCAGTCAGATATAATCTCTGAGCACAGCTGGGTGTGGGCCTACAAAAAATAGTGAAGAACTCTATACCCCCAATTCTTCAGTGGGGAAAGGAGACAAGCTGTCTTTAAGTTTGAGCATGTCTAGGAGCTTATGCCAAAAATTGTCCCCTCCCCACCCCACCTATGTTGGATGCAGCATTCATCAGAGGTGGTTAGTACTTTGGAAAATGGCCCTTTAGGGTAGGGAATTTGCCTTGCACGCGCCCGACCTGGGTTCTATCCCCAGCATCCCATAAGGTCTCCCCCACCAAGCACCGCCAAGAATAATTCCTGAGTGCAGAGTCAGAAGTAACCCAAGCATCGCTGGGTGTGACCCCAAAAAGCAAATCACTTGTATCACTTGTCTTCCCGTTGTTCATAGATTTGCTCCAGCGGGCACCAGTAACGTCTCCATACATCCTGTCGCTGCTAGTGTAGCCTAAGGGCGTCTGCTCACTTCAGGAACACGAAGAGCTTCAAACCATTCCTCAGGTCATGGGAATGAGATCCATAATAAAAAGCAAAAGCAAAAAAAAAAAAAAGCCTCTTTACCCTGTTCTATTAATAGCCAAAGTTTCAGAAAAAAAGGAAAAAAATAAGCAAGTAAGCAATATAGAATTGAAAAGGTGTGACCAGATGTCGAGAGTATAGGAGTGTTTTCCTTCAGAGGGGGCAGACAACTTCATGTTTATCTCTGGGAATTCCTGGGATTCTGGCACTGACTCACAGCCAAGATAAGGGAAGGAGCTAATAACTTACAATGTGTTGTGAAGGTTCAAACCCTTCTGGTGTCAGCTTGGACCACTTCATTTATTGATGGCCTAGAGCCTGTGGGGCCAATTGAGCAGCCTAGTTTGACTTCTTCACCAAGAGTGTCTTAAAGACCTTTCTGGAAACCTTGAAGGATTGCTCATGTGACAAAGATCCATCAGCATGCAGCGCTCAGCAGATCAGTCTGGTGAGAGTGGACCCTCGTGCAGCAGGACACTGGGCAGTCACGCTGGAAGTTTCCTGGGCTCCAGATGCTCTTGGACTCTCTGCTGCCTGCTTTCCCTTAGTCGTTGCCATGACTAATTATGATGCTGGGTGACAGACACCCTGTCTTTCAGCCGCCCAGCCCGGAGCACTCTGGGCCCGGGTATTGTTCCATACTGCAGGCTTGTTTCTGGACCATTAGAAAGGAAGAAGTGCCCCAGGAAATCTGTGCAATGAGGTTCTCGAAGCCCTTCCAGCCAGTTTAAGCAGAGGTCAGTTATCACATACCTGGAGTGGACCAGGAGAAGAACTGCCAAAGAGAAGATTTTGCCCTTTCCAACCGGGAAGGACGCTCAAGCCTGGATATCCAGCCTACACCACCAAGATGGCAGCGTTCCACAGACAGGTGTGAGAGGTCTCCTGTGGAGAGATGCTGAGGCTGCTCATGAACTTTCTCTGCCACGGGCAGGAACAACAGTACAGTGGGTTAGGTGCTTGCCTTGCGCACTGCTGACCTCAGTTCAATCCCAGCATGTGTTTCCCTGAGCCCAGGAGTGATCTTTGAGAACAGAGCTGGGGAGTAAGCCTTGAGCATATCCAGGTATGGCCCAGTACCCCACCCCACCCCCAAAAACAGAACTTTCATGATGAGTCCAGGCAGTAAGGGTCAAGAGACCAGCACTGAATTAACCTGCCCTGAAGTACCAACCTCCTCCTACATCTAACGCAGAGGTATATGTCAGAGATCCATATAGCCTTTGTAGACACACAAGTAAATAGATCACAATAGATGTCCAGGAAGGGAAAGATTTTGAGTCGATATTCACCAGTACAGTTCTAGAGACCAAACATCTAGTTAGGAAGATCTACCGTCCACCTCCTTAACTCGGTCACCAAGGTGTTGCTTGTGTATCTGACATAGAGGCTCATGTTTCCACACATTTATTATTTATTTATTAGTTTCATCACGAATAAAGGACCACGCATGTGGATCCACTCCTAGCTGACTTTGGCATAGCCCTCTGCTCCCCCTGAGCTCACCCATCTCAGGAGGGATCAGGGAGCAGCACCGCTCACCGAATGCCCTCTGGTTTCTGACTGAAACCGCTCATAAGGACAGCCCTTCTGGTTGTTGACTGAAACCGTTTGTAAGGACAACCCTTATGTTTGCTGACTGAAACCGTTCACAAGGACAGCCCTCTTGAAACCGTTCACAAGGACAGCCCTTCTGTTTGCTGACTGAGTCCATTCATAAGGACAGCCCCCTGGTGCTGCTGACTGAGTCCATTCACAAGAACAGCCCCCTGGTTGCTGACTGAGTCCATTCATAAGGACAGCCCTTCTGGTTGCTGTCTGACCAGTCTGGTCACCCACTCTCCAGTCACATCATGGACTCCCGACACAGCCCTGTCATTCTTCCTTCTCAAAGTGTAAGAGTTGGAGGGTCTTCCCTCAGAACTTCAACAAGAATCCAACTCTCCATTTCTTTCTCCAAAGACTAACTTTGGATTTGCATTTGTCTCTAGTTCCCTGGCGGCTGTTTCCTGGACTCCATTATGGCTGTTCATCAGCTCCTAGAACCTTCAGTCAACAGTCTGACCTTCCCTCTTGGGTAGAAAATACATAAGAATTACAAGAGAAAGTCCGGGAGGGTCTGGAGGCAGGTCCTTAAGCTCCAAAGAGCTTTTGAACTTTCCCATAAAACAGGCCAGGGAGTGAAACAGAGGCAGCAGACCGAGGGCAGCACAGAAGCATTGAGGGAGGCAGAGGCAACATCCCGGCAGGGAAATAAAGATCCCAAGGGGACACGTGACAGCCAGTTTTCTTCCTCTGTTGCTAGGGAAGCCAAGGGGGAATGACAGACAGTCCCCAGACGCCAGGACTGGAAGGAAGCGACCAGACTTTCCTCTCAAAGCCACGTCACTAAGAGAGGTCCCTCAAATCTCTCTTACAGAGCAAAGTTTCGAGTTTGTGCCTTGGTCATGGAGTGCTTCCTGCAGTCCCTGTAGATAAATGAAGTGTCCAAGGAGGCATTTCCTCCAGACCCTCAGCCCATGGCCTTTCCTATTCCTTGGAGTTTGCTCCCACCTCCAGGGAGTGTGGGCTGTTCTTGGAAGGGTCAGAGGCAGCTTCTCCCTCGGACCTGGAGCACTTTTGTATTCTTCCCCAACTTCTCTCTCTCCTCTCTCTCCTCTCTCTCCACTCTCTCTCTCATTTCACTCATCATGACACTCTTCATGTCCATCCACTTATAGGCAAATTTCACATCTTCATTTTTCCTAATAGCTGCATAGTATTCCATTGCATAGATCTACCATAGTTTCTTTGTCCAGTCTTCTGTTCTGGGGCTTTCAGGTTAATTCCAGATTCTGGCTATTGTGAATAGTGCTGTGATGAACATAGAAGTGCAGATGTTTTTGCTGTGTGTTTTGGCCGCCAGAATATATCATAGAAATGATATTTCTGGCTCAAATCTAAGCTCAATTTCTAGTTTTTGGAGGATATTGTGTTCCATATTGTTTTCCAAAAAGACTGGACCAGTTGGCATTCCCATGAACAATGAAAGTTCCTTTTTTCCCTGCATCCACGCTAACACTGGTTGTTCTTGCTCTTTTGGATGTGTGCCAGTCTCTGTGCTGTGAGATGTTATCTCATTGTTGTTTTGATTTGCATGTCCCTAATGATTAATGATGAAAAGCATTTTATATGCCTTTTGGCCATGTGAATATCTTCTTCGAGGAAGTTTCTGTTCATTTCTTCTCCCCATTTATTGGTGGGGTTGAGTAAAGTTCTACTTATATATATAGGATATTAACCCCTTTATCAGATTAGGATCCAACCTTTTAAATGTTCTAACAAAGACCACATCTTCTCATTTTTAGTTGTATCTTGCACTGCTCTTCTTTGAGTATTTTACTCACATCAGACCTGGACTTGTGACATTAGCATTGGGAATAGAATCCAGATCATGCCTAATCTGGGCCAGTTTAAACTTGCCAGGGGACCAGGAGTGATAGCACAGTGAGGAGGGTTTGCCTTGCACACGGTACACCAGATTCAATCTCTGGCATCCCCATGGTCCCACAAACCCAGCAGGACTGATCTCGGAGGTCAGAGCCAGGACTCATCCCTGAGCATCGCCAGGTGTGGCACAAAGTTAAAATAAAACTTGCCATCATGGCGAATCTTCGATGTGTACACACGAGCCTTCATGTGCCATTTATATTGTCTTCCCAAGGGTTCATCCATCTTGTTCTAACTTATAACTGGATTTGTGTGGCACTGTAAAATCTGTCACCCCATCACATTTCAACTGAATCACTGGTTCCAGCTTTGTTTAAAAAAAAAGTTAAATAGCTTCCACTGTATTATTTGAACTCTTAAACTGTGAACTCCAACAGAAAAGTTCCAGCCAGGTTTTTCAATTTTCATCTGCAGAGCCATGAGAGCAGATGGCTCATCCCGCAATCTCCCGTGCCTGGTGTCGTTAGGGGTGGTTGGTGTCTTTTGGCATGATATTCCCGGATTACTGGGTTAAATTGGCGCTTCTTCCTGTTCAGGATCCGGCAACTGGACTTCTGTGAAGGAAATTCGAACTTCCCGCAGGCTTTGTATCTTAGAGAGACGCCGTTTGACAATGAGGGGCCCCTAGAAGGCTCAACCCTATGACTGGGGTATACCAGGCAGATCCGAGTCTGGCATGGTCCGGGCCATCCTTTCAGGACCCGCACCTGAACGTGGGGACTCGCCCTCACCCCACGCATCCTCCCCCACTACACCTGTTCCCTAGGACGTCAGAGGCCGGTGGGCTGTGCCCTCACGCCGAGCTTGGTCCCAGAGGATCCGGGTCCCCATTGGCCAGCAGGCCTCCGGGGGCCGGGCTGCGGCGCCGCCTATTGGCTACAGCCGCGCGAGGCCCCGCCCCACCCCCGCCCAGTTTCCGTCGCCAAGGACGCCGCGTCGGTTGCCAGCCAAGATGGCGGCGGCGGCGTCCAGGCCGCCCCCTCAGCCACTGCCCCCCGAGATTGTCGCCGCCGCCGCCGCCCGCGTCCCCGGCGCCGCTGCGCGGGAAAGCCGAGCTGTAGCGGAGCAGCCCTCGGCGCCCCTGACGCGGGTCCCGAGAGGCGGCCATGCGGGCGGCGCGGCGCTGAAGGATGCTAGCCGGGAGGCCGGGGGCCCGCAGCGCGGTGGCCGAGCTGGCCGCGGAGCCGTCGGAGCGCGGCCGCGCCGTCGTCGTCCCGCGGTGGAGCGGCGGCCGCCAGCGCCCAGCCGGTGGCGCCCAGCTGTATCCTTGGCTGAGCGGGGGTGCGGCGGGGGTCCCGCGGGGACCCGGGCGCGGGCGGGCTCTGTGGGCCGCGGGCGCCTCTGCTTTCCTCAGACCGTTCGAACGGGACTCATCGGGCGAGGGCGGTGCTCACCTTCTGCCTGGGGGCTGGGGGGCTGCCAGGCGCTGCCTGGGGGGGCCGAGAGTTGGGTGCCGCGGCCCGCGGGTCCGTGCAGATCCCAGGCAAGCCACCCCCTCGGTACCAGGAGGCTGCACCCGCCAATGTCGGGTGCCGGGGCCCAGCCCGGAGAGCGCGTCCTCCCTGAGCCTGGCACCTTTGCCTGCACCCCAGGTTGCAGGTTGGGGTTGGGGGCGAGGGTGAGCCCGGCCCGACCCGGCTATGCCAGGTGCTCTGGGGGACCGGCTGGGGAGGACGAGGAGGACAAGTACTTAAGGGGTCGGGTCTGCCATGCTCTTATTCCCTGGGTGACTTCTTAGAATGACAGCCTACAATAAAAGCTTCTCGTTCTTTCCATCTGCTCATTACTGACCCGGGTCACTTCGGCTTCCGCCCGTGCTGCCGCTCCAAATGACCTCCCAGAGACCATTTGAAATAAACAGGCTTGTTTTCTGCATGCATTTGATTCTGTGTCCTTGACGTTGCTGCTTCTTGGAGGCCGAACTGTTTACACTCGACCCGTATTTATCTCCAAGTCAGAAAACAGGGTAACGCTCCAAAGAGCCCAGTGACCAACTCTCTCCCCATCCTTTTTATTAATGAAACAGTCATAACTTTTTTGACTTATGTTATAGAAACATCAGTAAAATATCAGATACTTCTAAATAGATTTCTACAACACTTCAAACAAACAAAATCAAATGGACTTGATTGCAGAATTGTAGAAAGACTTCCCATAAAGAATTGAGTATTGCTGGGTGTGACTTGAAGACAGATTTCCCTCCCCCTCAAAAAAAAAACAGGACAATTTATTAAATGTTTCATATATTGGACTAAGAAATTTATCATTTATCATGAACAGAATAGGGACATTCCCTATTTCAAAAAACTGAAATCACTTATATTTGAGTTTGAAAGTTCATACGTAAATAAAAGATACGGAGGTGACTGGTTTTTTTTTTGGGGGGAAGAAATCTTCAGTTCTAATATCTAAGTGTGCAGAGAGAGAGAGAAAGAGAGAGAAGAAAGGTGCCTGCTATAGAGGCAGGCTGGAGAGGGGGGAGGGAATCTGGGGACATTGGTGGTGGGAAATGTGTACTGTTGGAGGGATGGGTGCTGGAACCCTATGACTGAAGCCCAATCATGAACAACTTAGTAATTGTCCATCACACAGGGATTCAATTAAAATAATTTTTTGTAAAACATTTACTGATCATATACTAGCACTAATGTATGCACGTACTAATTATGCCCAAAAAATCATATTATTGGTATGAGACCGTTGTATTTATTGGATAGCAATACTGTTTGTCCATGAAAGATGTAAACCATTGTCCTTAACATTATGCTGTATTAGAGATATGAAAATACATCTGGAGAAAAATTTAGAAGAAGAACGCCAAATATTACTGCAGCAACAAAAAATATGTCGCAGTCGAGCACGTAGATACTTTGTAGAGTCAAACCGGCGAAAAAAGTGAGTATCACTCAGGAATGTAGAGATTTAAAGTCGTTATAAATTAGAAGTTTCTCTGCTCTGTAGCACTTACTGAACCTAACTCATAACAGCTCTTTGTAAACACTGATCAGGACTTTTGTAGCTTTGAAAAATCAGTGTTTTTCTGCCTGAGTCACCAAGAATAGCACATTGTGCAGTTCCAATGACTGACCATCAGTCTCCTCTACTCAGAGACCCGTGTCTTTGTAAGGTTTATAAAATGAGTAAGGGCCAGCTTAGAACACTTGCTCTGCCAGTGTGAGAAACCCTGGGTGCAAACCCGCCACCTCCTCCAAATTTCTAAACTGTCTTAGCTTCTTTGTGCCATGATGAAAGGAAAGATAATAATTAGTGTAAAAGGGGGTTTAATTTGAGTTTACTGTTCACTATAATTGTTTTTATCTGTGCTACCCTCATTCATCTGATCTGGAAAATGGGAGAAACATGAAAAAATGAAAAATGGTGGGAAATGATTAAAAGTTTTAATAAATGACTGCATTTTTAGAAAGTTTTCCAATTTAAACTAGAAATAAGGTTAAAATACAAATCATTTCATTACCACTTAAAATTTTCTAGGTCCGAATTTATATTTTAATGACTACTTAACATTTTCAAGCTCTGAATTTATCAATTTTTGATATGTCGTTTTTATTGTTGTTTTGCTATCTTGTCCATATTTCTGCAATACATGAATAGCAGAAAATCCCTAGAGTTTATTAACTACATCATTGGGCATATGTTGAAAATCCCATATGGGGAATACAAAATTGTTTACCTGTAATTCCTTTCTGGCTCTGTAGTTCTCTTTAAGTTAACTCTTTCACTGGCTAGTGTAGGGACAATCATTTTTTAATGAGTATTTTATTATACCACCGTGAAAATATACAATTACAACGATGTTCATGTTTGGGTCTTGGTCATACAGTGTTCCAGCACCCATCGCTCCACCAGTGCCCATCTCCCACCACCAATGTCCCCGGTTCCCTCCCCTCTCCCTAGCCCGCCTCCATGGCAGGTTCTTTATTTCTGGGAAAATCATTTAGGAAACTTTTTCACTTGTGTTTTTCTGGGTTCTTTTCTCCTCCTTTTGGCTTCTATAAAGTTTATAAAGGGTGTCAATAAAGATTAGTATTTATATATTGAAAGGGAGTCAGTGACCTAGTCTGAAGTCAGTGATCTAGTTTTCAATCCTAGCTCCATGAGTTAAAGCGTATTATTTCATTTCTTCGAGCCTAGGTTTCTCATATTGGAATTAGAAGCTTCTCTTCCATGGATTATTATGTATAACAAAGGTAATACTAGGAATGGTTGAGAGCACATGTATGAGTACATATGACAGTGTGGCATAGTATACTTCTCAGTAAGTTGCTTCATAAATTACTATTTTGCAGTTGTGTTTTCTGAGAATTGATTTGTTCTGTGGGAGATTAAAGGGTTTTATTTTTCGGGGGGTTGCTTTTTTTTGCTTTTTTTGGGTCTCACCTTGATGCTCAAGGGTTATTCCTGGCTCTTCACTCAGGAATTACTCCTGGTGGCGCTCAGGGGACCGTGTGCAGTGCCAGGGTTTTGAACTAGGGTAAGCTTCATGCAAGGTACCTAACCCGTGTACTTTCTCTCTGGTCCTTGAAGGTTCAAAAGACTAGACATGTAACCCATCATATGACCCCTACACCACATGAAACTGTGCTGGTCATTTATCTCAGTGAAATAAAAACAAATTCACAGAAACCTGTGCATTAATATTTATAACAGTTATATTTATAGTAACCCGAAACTAAAAATTACTCAGATATTCTCCAATGCGTGAATCATTCAACGAGTTCCAGTGCAGGTATATCATGACATATATGAAGCACTAGGGGAATGAGCCCCTGATGCATAGAGCAGCCAAGTCTTGGAGAATTGTGTTGAGGTTTTTTTATTTTAAAAAGAGCCAACCCTAAAAAGGTTACATACAGTATGATCCCATTTATATAACACTTAGGAAATAGAAAAGTTTAGAAATGAGAGCCGATTGGTGATCTAGGAGGTGGACGTGGGAGGGGGCTGGGCAATGTGAGCATCTTCGTGCTTGTGGAAATGTACCGACTTGACTCTATAAATGTCTTTATGCTGAGAGTGAGGCTGCACTGTCATCTCGCCTCGGGGAGCAGTGAGGATGGCATCTCTCTGTATTCTTTTTATAACCACTATGAATTGACAGCATTTCAAGTTTAAGAAAGGTAAATTATAGCTAGCAGTAATGGAGAAAACTTACACTTGCTCTGTTTTTTTAATTTTTATTTTACTTATTTGGGATGTTTTGGACCACAGACAGTGTGCTCAGGGCTTTCTCTAGCACTGTACTCAGGATCACTTCTGGCAGCACTGGGGGTTTGAGGTTCCCGTCATTAAACCAGGGTAAGCTGCATGCAGAGTAAATGCCTTAACCCTATGTGCTCCTGTTCCTTTTTATTTTATTTTTTGTTTTATAGCTTTATTTAGTCATCTGTGTAGTTACCAACTTTCAATATTCCAACACCAGTCCAACCACCATTGCACCTTCCCACCACCGTTATCTCCAATTCTCCCAACCACCCCTTAAACATGCCCCCTAGCAGGCCTTCAGTGATTCATTTTATATTGCTTGTTATAAATAATTTGCTAAGATGACGATCAAAAATGTTTCCTTAGAAGAAAGTTAGTGAAGATTGTTGTATCTCACCATGGAGCCATTAATCCCTTGTATAAGAGTTTACTTAGATGTTGTTTTTTGTTTTAGGTCATACCCAGCTCAGGGATTCCTCCTGGCTCTGAACTCAGGAATTACTCCTAGCAGTAGTCAGGGGGACCATATGGGATGCCAGGGATCGAACCCTGTTGGACTGAATGCAAGGCAAACGCCCTCACCGCTGGACTACTGCTCCAGCCCCTACTTACATGTTGTTTCAGGTTAAGCCTTCTGTGCTTACATCTTGTTAGTCGAGATTGGTTGCCTTCTGTATTCCATACCATCCAGGCTGGTGTGCTCCTCCAGGGTTTTCAGTGTTGTAGAGTTTGAGAAGCCAAGAATTTATTTTCATACTTAAGTCATACAGTAGTGTTAAAGTTATGGTACTGTTGAACACATTTACTGTGCATCACCATCACCACTGTGCCCAGACCATCCACACATCTCACCTCTTGTGTGATCATCGCTCCCGCCCCTGCTGAGCAGACATGATGGTACTGCTTGGACATGCGAACCACCGGGCTACCCCAGCAGTGCTTAGGGACCAACATGGCTACACTTGGCTGGGCTGGGGGGGCAAAAGGGGGACCATGTGTTGGTAGGACTCAGACTTGTGACCACTGCTTGCCAGATAATGTGTCCTAGTCATTCTAAGCTCTCCAAGAAGCCCCTAAGTATTTTGTATTTTTGTGATGCTGCAAATTAGTTTAAATGTTTCTATTATTTGTTGTTTATAAATCAAAATAAAATGTATTTCTTTATATTGTGTATTCTAAGAATATGTTAAATTCACATCTTATTTCCGAAAATCATTTTTATTTAATTTTATTGTCTGCAAAAAGAAGAAAACAGAAAGAAAGAATTTGGCTTCTATCTTTTCACTTGCCTTTTACTTTATGTTGGACTTGAACTTTCTAGGACCTCGAGTATGGTGGGCACTCGGAGGAGCTTGAGTGAGCCTCTGTGCTTTTCTACCCGATGGGGGAGTTCCTCCCTCTTTCAATATTATCAGTGCTTTTAGTTGGGGACTTCTTGCAGATCATATTTTATCAGATTGGGGAATTTTTTTGTCCCTAATCTGCAGTTTTTATCACAAATGTCATTGGATATTGTCAGATATTCTGTATCTAATTTGATGACCGAAAGTTGACATGACTTTTTCTCCTTTATTTTGTCACTGTGGTGAATTGAATTAATTCACCACATGACAGCATCCTGAGTCCCAGAGGTGGCAGCCACCCTGTAGTGATGAATCTATATGATGTGCTGGCTCACTATTCTGATGCTTTGTCATTGTAGTTGTTTGACACACACCTGCCCAGTGGTGTCCTCCCACAGTGCCCAGTGGACCATGTGGTGCCAGGAGCCAAATCCTGGACTCCTGCATGCAGAGCATGGCGTGTACTCCAGCCCTTTATCCTAAATCCCTGGTGGGTTCTAATTTTGTAATGTCTTTGTCAGATTTTTTATCTCAGGCTTATGGTTGCCTTATAAAATACATTGGAGGACTGGAGCTACACAGTGAGGAGGGCCCCTGCCTTGCATATATGCTTTCCAGGGCTTGATCCCCAGCACCACACAGGCCCCGAGCATCGCCAGGAGTGATCCCACAGCACAGAACCAGTAGTAAGCCCTGAACACAGCCAGGTGTGATCCAAAACAAACAAGCAAACAAAATCTGTTGGGGAGCTGTGTTGTGGTAGTAGAAATATCTTGTGACTTGCAGTTGCAAGAAACCTATATGAGGTTCTGAAAATTACCACTTATAATAATACTTAAGTTCTGACCAAAGTGCCTTCTTTTTTCATTGAAATGTCATTTCTAAGTAATTAAACTTATGAAATATGGAGATAATGCATTACTTTGAAACTTTTCTGTGTTGAGATTCTTTATATATTGTCTAATTCTGTTATCTACTTTAAATATAGAGCTTTTGAAGAGAAACGAAAAGAACAAGAAGAAAAGAACACCAAATCAGAGAACAAATACTTCAACAAAGAAAACAGAAGTTTGAAGAAGTTACTGAGAGATTCCAGCGTGCCCATATTCCTCTTTCCCAGCGGAGGAGAGCAGGTGCTGTAACTTCAGACATTATGAAGACAAAAGTTACCATCATATTCAACTTTTGAGTAAACAATAAAATGATAAATTAAGAAACAAGTGAAATAAAATCTCAGTATACTGGGTCCAGAGTGATAGTACAGTGGGGAGGGTGTTTGCCCTGACATGGTTTAATCCCCAGCATCCCAAGTAGTCCCCTGAGCACCACCAGGAATGATCCCTGAGCTCAGAGCCAGGAATACACCCTGAGCACTGTCAGTGTGGCCCAAAAAAACAAAATTAGTTAATTACAAAAATATATGTATGTATCAGTTTACCTCTTTTCATTAATAGGATTTTTTTTACTGTATGTAAAATAGTAATTGATTTCAGTTTAACTCAGAGATTATTTGGTTCACTCTCTCAGTGAGTCTTGAAAGCTCAGAGCTTCATTCTGCTTCACACTGTGTCACAGTTTTTTTTCTTTTTAAAATTTATTTAATTAATGAAAAGAAATTTTGACATTTGGTTTCAATAAATTGGTATCCATCTGACATTTTATTCACATTAGTGAAATTGGTGTTTAAGGAATGGCAAAATAGATAAGACAAATGGCAAAATATATAAGAATATATAAAACCTGGAATCGGTTAAATATTTAAATGACTCTGATTAGTTTTGGCATTACATCTACATAATTTCATACCTCAAATATTAGGGCCCAGGAGTAATGACTCCTGGCAGTGCTCGGGGACCATATGGGATGCCAGGGATGCAAAAATCAACGCAGGTCAGCCTTGTACAATGCCCTACCCACTGTACTATTGCTCCAGCCCCAAGTCTGCTAATTTTTTACCTGTTAGTACTTAATGCAGACCATGCAGATGTCTTAATTTTTGTTAGAATAATGCTCTTTTGATATGCCATTTTTGATATTTGATATGCCAAATACCAGTAATAATTATAGACCCCATTCTCATGACCTGATGGAATGATTTGAGACTGTTATGTTCCTGGACCGAGCAGATGCCCTTGGGCTACACTAGCATGTGACAGGATGTATGGAGATGTTACTGGTGCCCGCTCGAGCAAATCAATGATCAACGGGAAGACAAATGAAGACAAGTTAAATATTAGGCAATAAAAAAAAAAGAGAGAGAGAGAGGAAACGGGGTCCGCTATTAAGGCGGGTGGGGGTGGGAGGGGGGGTCATTGGTGGTGGGAAGGGGCACTGGTGGAGGGGGTGGGTGCTGGAATACTGTTACCTGAACCCTGTTGTTTGTCCGGTGGTTATAAAAAAAGGGCAATTAACAATGCCAAAGCTTTTTTTTAATAGACTACGTATTCAGCAATCATATGTTCTACTTATGTTATACTTAGCCCTACGTTAAGCTGAGATGAAGAGAAATCTATAAGATCTCAAAGTGCTTGTTTTGCTGATAAAAGTATTATAAACAATGTCAATAAGTCCAGTAATTTCTACAGTATATTCTATCGTAGATGTTTTATACTATTGAGAGTACAGAAGGAAGAACACTGATCCCTGAAAAGTTACTTAATTTGCATACTGAAAAGTGAACATTTTGCCAAGAAAAAAAAAATAAGAAAGATATACCAGATAGAGGAACATGTGTTTCAGTAATTTCAAAATATATGTTGGTGTAGAAGAAAAACTAATTTGAGGTTCGAAAAATATATTGAAACTAGTTCTGGAGAGATAGTGCAGAGAACAAGATAGTACAGAGAACTTGCCTTGCATGCAGCCAACCTGGGTTCAATCCTGGATACCTTCTAAGTTTCCCTGAGCCTCGCCAGGAGCAATCCCTGAGCACAGAGCCAGGAGTAAACACTTTGGCTGCGGGTGTGATGCAAAAATCAAAACCAAAAAATAAGTTGAAACCAATTATCAAAAGAACTTGCTATGCTCTGCTAGAAATTTCCCTCATACTCATTTATTTCTTGAGAGTATTTTGTGTGCCAGTGTGCACAGTGGAAGCCTTTGAGAAAATGGATTCTTAAGGAAGATAGGATTGGCTTGAGGTTGTATAGCACAGTAGGTGGGTAGTGGCCATAGCATGGTATGTGGGTAGTGGCTATGGCACAGTATGTGAGTAGTGGCCCTGGCATGGTATGTGAGTAGTGTCCATGACACGGTATATGGGTAGTGGCCATAGCATGGTATGTGAGTATGTGGCCATAGGATGAATGATTCTGACAAGTTACAGCCCTTCTGTATACATCAATTTCTTCTGTTGTAAAATAGAAACTCAATAACATCTACATCATAGCATAGACTAGTGAAGATTAAATTGTCAATGTTTGTGAAGTGCTTAAAATATCGTCTCTACTGCTGAAACCCATATAAGGAAGTTTCACTTTAATTTCAAAAAACTTAAGTTCCCAAGTTTCTTTCAAGTAATTTATACATTCAATCCCAATAAAAATTCCATCTGTGGTTAAAAAAAAAAAGCATCTTGAGCTCTCTATAAATGTCAGTTGGCATTGTTATTACTTTCCCCTTTTCTTTGTAAGAATAGTTATAATATCTTTTCAGGGGATTTATGAAACCCTGAAGTAATATCAGATATAGAGGATATGGCAAAAGGAAGAACCTAGACATTTCTTAAGCTCTATTGTAAAAATCTTTTCTTTTATAGCAATTTTAAAGCAGTGTTTTGTCTTTGAGCAGTTTAGTCATTTGAAAATATACTATAGAAGAGGAGGTGACTGCCCTGTTTGATTCCTTATCTCCCTGTAGTTTATCAAAGGTCAGTTCCTCCCTCTAGAAGAGGCCCTCAGACAGATCCAGGACTCCAGTTTAAAATCAGAAGTGACCCTCCCCTCTTCCTACAGACCAACGATAAACTGGAGGTGAGTAATTTATGATTATTATTTATAAACCACTTATATCCCAATTTGCTGAGTATGTACACCTTTTTTAGTCACTCTTCAAATTTAAGAATTTTTATTTTATTTTCACATATTAAAATTAAGTGAAGTGGAAATCCATCATGCCAGTATAAGACATCTAATTTGTTATCTTTATAAGGCTGTCTGTGTTGAATATTGTTTTATAGAAGCTATCATCAGGGCACCAGAGAGCTGGTACAGCAACTAGGGTGCATGTCTTGCACGCAGCCAACCCATTTTCAACCCTGGCATCCTGTCTAGTTCCCCAGACACTGCAAGGAGTAAGGTCTGAGAACTACTGGGTCTGACCCAAAAAATTAAAATCTATCATCAAAATAATTTTAAAATGTTGGTACTAGTGTTCTGTTTCATTTTTACTGAGACTAAAGAAAGGTGTGCTACTTATAGCCTTATAAAGCTGGATTAAAAAGGGTAGCTTTATGGTAGAACTGGTTAATTCTTTAGACTTTCTTAAAAAGGTAGGCATGTCTCCTGCTTCCTTTCAGGATAGTCTGGACAAATTACCTAAGAGCAGCAGAATGAACTAATCACAGGTTACCATCTGACATCGTATATGTTCTGTTTTCTTATTTATAGATGTATACTGAAACTACTATATGCATAGCACTGTCGGAGATATGGCATGTGCTTAAGGGGGATATGTGAAGAGTTACAGTATTTTAAAAGATATACCAAGTATATAACCTAAGAGAGAAGTAAAATTATGGTTCAAAAAATAGTAGAATGCCAAAGGGATGCTATGCTAATAATATTTATTATTTATAAGATATCAGAGCTAAGACTGTGGATCAGAGGTAAAACATCCTCTGCAAATATGAGACCTTCCCTGAATTTGATCTCTTGAAAGTAACAAAAAAAGGAATAAAATTAGATATCTACAATTTGGACATTTTACCGTTCTATGTGATTAAATAACATTTTAGAATAATAATAATACTGGTCTATAATATCTACTAGCTAATAACTAAAAAACAAAGTCATCCTGTCAGTGTTGTTGTTCAGGAAAGATCTCATGGAATTAAACTCTTTAGCAAAACTTTGAAGAAAGTCTAAATCACGGAGCAAGTTATTTGATGCTTTCATTCCAAAAGGATAAGTATATACAAAAGCTAAGAATATTATAAGTGTACTGGGAGTACAGATATAACTGAGTCATAGGATGCAAAATACCAATCACTTTACTAGATAAGCAGTTAAGCAAATGTATCAATGTGCTAGTTAGTGAAGCATTTCAATGGGCATTTTAAGATCAGCTTTTTAAAATCTATTATTACAATATATTGTAAACAAATGATGGTGAACAAAATTGGGAGGGGAGTAAATATGGTGAACAAAATGCCGTGAACAAAAATTTTGTCCCTTTGTGAAAGGGGACAGAACCGGGCGGCATTTTCAATTTATGTGGAAATTCAGTGGGTCTAGATATCCAGAGCAAGATCCAGGGTCCAGGGTCTGTGAGTTAGCAAAGGGGTTAGGCCTGGCTTCACTCTGACCCCAGTTTGGTCTGTGGTACTACATATGATCCCCAAACTCTATCATAAGTGACCCATGAGCATTGCCAGGTATGACCCAAAATCCAAAATTAATTAAGTTTTTTAAATATATGCTTAAGATGTGTGTAGTGAGGCCAGGAAGCAGCTTAGGGAATGTGGCACATGCTTTTATGCACTAGGCCCCTTGTTCAGGCCCCAGCTACTGCAAGGTCCCTCAAAAGTGGCAAAAATAAATACACATACATGTATTAAGGAAAGAATGAGTTTGGTGTAAAGAAAATTATGGAATAAAGAAAATGTAAACAATAAGGAACATCTAGAAGCTGGAATTTTTATTCCTTTTAGGTTTAAAAATCAGTTTGGCTGGGGCTGGAGAGATAGTACAGGGATTAAGACCCTGGCCTGCATGTGGCTGACCTGGGTTTGTTCTCTCGGCACCACATATGGGCCCCTGACCACTAGGCGTGATCCTTGAGCACTGCTGGGTATGGCCAAAAGCTGAAATAATAATTTATGGGGCAGAACTTGGTGCTACCCAGTGGACCCAGGAACTTGGGGATGCTTTTCTCATTGTACAGAGGAGAGACTGTTTAGGAGACAGAACCCTTATGATCTGGTAACTGTTCAAGAACTAGATGCTTGGGATCTGGACAGTGGTTGGAAAACCTGAGGGAAAGGTCCCGCCTCAGAATCCTGAGGACTGCCTGGTAGTCCCCAGCACAGTAGCAACAAAAGAAATGACCACAGTCACGCCGCCTACCAGCTTCCTCCCAGATAGCTGGGTTTCTTTGGTTCTTTGAACACAGTTGCAACTTACCAAAGTGAGGTTATCTTTACCACTGCACAGTTCAAATACTGTCGGGAACGCCGCCCGGGGTCCCCGACAGTGTCGGGACAGAGGTTGTCTTCTACCTCCGAGGACGCCGGGAGAACAGATGAAAACTCACGAATCCGGTGCAGTTCCAAAAATGGCTTTTTAATAGTACAAAAGCTCTTCCACAGCAATCCAATATAATGAACAAACTCTAGCTCTGGTCCGAACTTAGACCATACAAAAGAGCCTAAGTCTCCCACCAAAGAGAGAGAGGATCTCACCGAGCTGAGTCCTACCCAGAAGAAGGAGCAAAAGGCCAAAGAGCAAAAAGCCAAAAATCAAAAGCCAAAAGCCACAGGAGCCAAAAGCTGAAGGCTGAGGAACCAAAAGGCAAAAGGTGAAGGGGCCTCAAGTCAGCCCCTTATATACACCAAAGTAATCCAATCGGGAGGTTGTCATGTCAACAAAGAACCCTAAACAGAGTGTAGTACCACACCTTATTGCAGGTATAAACAAAGGTTAAGCCAAGGACTAATCCCAAGATTATCTCTTATGTAAAACACTGGAGAGAGAGAGGGCTGATATAAAGTAATACATCTTAACTTCACGAGCTTCATGTAATCTAGATGGTACCCACAAGGTCCTTCTTATTATTATCTGCACCAGGGTGATTCTGAGTATCTTGTTCTCGTGTACTGAAAGGGTCACTCTTGCCTGCTTAGAGCAAACTAGTATGATCCTTCCTATAGTCTTCCTATAGTCTCAACGTAGCCAGGGTGGTAGTCTCCTGGTAAATTCTAACTGTCCCACGTTGGGTGCAGTGGGTATAAAGAGGAGCTGTGCCCAATCTAGAAAACATAGAAGTCTTAGTAGATGTATAAGTCAGAAGTTATTCGATCAAGGTGACTTCTGTTACTGCCACACCCTCTAGCAGTGTTTACATAGAAGAGAGGTCTCATTAGAATGAACCTTGACTTAAATAAGATTAAGCTGGGTGTAGGCAAAACAGCAAAACTCCCAGATTAGCTAAATCTGTCCTCCAACAAAATACCACTAAGTATCCAAGGGAACAAACCCCAAAATTAACCCACAGCTGAACTTGTCCATAGAGAAACACAGATTTTGTTAACCCTTTACTCACGTGGATATCAACAAGATCACACAGACAATATTCATAAGATTATTCAGAGAGGGGGCTAGAGTGATAGCACAGTGGGGAGGGCTTTTGCCTTGCACATGGCCGACCTGGGTTCGATCCCTGCATCCTATATGGTACCCTGAGCACCGCCAAGAGTAATTGCTGAGTACAGAGCCAGGAGTAACCTATGAGCATTGCTGGGTGTGTGATCAAAAAAAAAAAAAAAAGAAAGAAAGAAAGAAAAAGAAAAAGAGTATTCAGAGAAATGGGTGAAAAAAGAAGATGGTCCTGTTACTAAAATGTTAATCCAGTAAAGAGCAAGCAAATACAGAGGAGTGATAGCTGAGAGGGCTAGAATCAGCAAAGCATGAAACAGGAACCGAGGGAGTTAAAGGCAGCGAAGACTGTGGTCAGTTCATTTTAGCTATCATCAGGGCAGTTTGTTGCAGCAAGGGAAGTACAGTGAAGTGGTCGCTTGCAAGTGCCAGATATTAAGAGCAAATGGAAGCTGAGGTAAGGAAATCGATATAATTTTTAGGGTTGCTTCTGGGAAAACTTGTCCGGAAAGGAAAATGAAAGACATGGGGCCTGAACAAGGGGCCTAGTGCATAAAAGCATAAGAGTGGCTTTTAGGGCTAGGTGTAATTTTTTTTTAGTAACATTACATTATTTGTATTTCAGGTGTGTAATATCATTAAAAATGAAAAGGAACGTTATACTATATTGTTCACACTGAATGTCTCATTCTATCCTTCACCATGCATATGGAGGAACTTAGAATGCTAAAAAATTCCAAACCACCTAACATAGAAATAATGTGCATTTTGGTGTTTGGACAGTTCATTTTTTGTTTCTTTTTTTTTTTTTTTTTTTTTTTTTTTTTTTGCTTTTTGGGTCACACCCAGCAATGCTCAGCAGTTACTCTTGCCTCTTCGCTCAGGAATTACTCCTGGGGATCGAACCCAGGTTGGCTGCGTGCAAGGCAAATGCCCTACCCACTGTGCCATCGCTCCAGCCCCTTTTGTTTAATTTTTGAGCCACAGTCAGTGGTGCTCAGTGTTTGTTCCTGGCTCTGCATTCAGGAATCACTCTTGGTGGGCCTTGGGGACCGTATGGGATACTGAAGATCTACCCAGCTCAGTCACGTGCAAGGCAAGCACCTTCCCCACTATACTATCTCTCTGGCCGCTGGTCATTTTTGAGCCATGCCCAGCATCGTTCAGGGCTGCTCCTGGCACTATGCTGAAGGTTTCTCCAAATGGGACTCGGGGCATCTGCAGTTCTGGGGCCCTAACTCAGCCTTCCCTCAGACAAAGCAAGCCTCGGTTTCTGAGCTTTCCCTCCAGCCCATAACTCTCGGGCTTCTGTTTCTATGTATCAGTTATCTTTTTCATTACCAAAGATTTTCAATTTTTAAAAAACGTCTGCTGTGAATGGAAAAATAATGGAAAAGTAATTTTTTGTTCAACCATGTATAGTTTCTTAAAGTCTTAGAAGGAAAGTGTCCAAAAAATTTTGATTTCCCCTTAGCAAGCACAGATAGTTACTTAACCAAATCTGTGCTAGAACTATTAAGTAACATGCTCTATCTTTGTATTGAGAGAAATAATACATTCTAAATTAGGAGTTATAGTTCTCATGTAGTAATAACTATTATGGGTATGAGTTCAGTTCAGTTCATATATACACACACGGGCTATATATTTGGGAAACGAGATGTATGTGGTCTATATAGAGTGAGCACTGCTATGTGAATATTAAGAGTCAGAAAAGCTAGTACAGGGGTCAGGTACATGCCTTCCAAGTGTCTGACTCCACTGCAGTCTCAGGCTCCACATGGTCCTCTGAGAATTGCTAGGGTCAACCATGGAGGTCCTGGGCACAGCTAGCCTCCCTTTGAAAGCCACTTGGGTCAGACTCCCAGCCCAGATGGCCAGAATCCCCAGCGGGCCTGAGCCCACTTGGCAGATTCGAAAGTAAAACAGAAGAAAAAGTTGAACTTCTCCCTTCAATAATTAGCAATGTAAATAAAATATGTTAAAGTATTTCATAAACAATCACATGCTATAAACACAATATCTTAGAATATTACAAATTAGACTAATAAAAATATTTATATGTACTGTATACTATATATATAGTACAATATAATAAAGATATATATATATCAA
Organism: Cryptotis parvus; assembly: GCA_021461705.1. NCBI lineage: Eukaryota > Metazoa > Chordata > Mammalia > Eulipotyphla > Soricidae > Cryptotis > Cryptotis parvus. The sequence goes on along the minus strand of JAJIBD010008517.1, from coordinate 20,069 downwards.
TGAGCAGTTGTTAAAAAATTAGGGGATAGGCAAAATAGTACAGGGGGACAGCACTTGCCTTGAATGAGGCCAACCCCAGTTCAATCTGTGCATCATATATACTCTCCTGAGCACCACCAGGAGTGATCCCTAAGCAAGCCAGGAGTAAACTCTGAGTTTACTGGTCACATTCTAACTATGACCCCAACCCCTATCCCAAATATATGTACTTTTTCACTGGTACCAGAGAGATAGTTCAGTGGGCTAAGCCTTGTGCTTTGCATACAGGAGCCCTGGATTTGATCCCCAGCACCACGTGGTCTCCCAGCACCACCAATAGCATCCCCAAGCATCAAGGTGCACGTAACCCTGAGCATGGCCAAAACAGAAAACAAATCATTAATAATAAGTCTGTGAAATTAGAATTAAAATTTTATTTAAAAATAAAATAATACCAAGAAAGAAGGAGATACCAAAGAAGTGGAGGTAATTCATACTCTATGAATCATTGAAATGTGAGGAGCCAAAGAGCTGTACAGTGCATAAGGTGCTTGCTTGGCACACAGCTGACTCAGGTGCTGTCCCTGCCACAGCATGTGGTTGCTGAGACAGCCAGGTATGGTCCAAAGCAAAAACAAATATTAATGTGGAAAATATTGGTGGCAGATAGAAATAATAATAATAATATATTGGTAATATGATCATCTAAAGGACAAAATGCTTAAGCTGCAAGAAAAACCAGAGAATAATGCTCATGTGAAACTAGAAGCTCCTTCAAGTAGTAATGAGATAATACAAGGCTGGAGAAATGGCTCGATGGCCGAGCACATGTTTTGCATATGGGACCTATGTTCAGTCCCCAGCACCAAGTGGTTCCCGAGCATCACCAGAAGTGATCCCTGAGCACTGAGTCAGGAGGAGCTCTTTGAACACTGCTGGGTATGCCCCCTCCCAACTAATAGACTATGATGAAGACCAACCTTAAAAGTAACCAATTTTCTATTATAACCAGAACTGTTTTGAAGAATGCGTTTGGCCCACCAGTCTCCCATATTAGATTGGTCGTCATTTAGAATTGTTACTTAGATACCTGTCTCCAATACCCATATGTGGTCAGTCAGTTCCAATCACTGGCGAGAGTTGAATGGTGGTCTGTTGGATCTTGATTTTCCCTTTGGACCAAACTTTAAACCAGATTGTCTAGCCTGCATTTATTATCCCTATCAGACTTCTGAGATGTGAGAATATTCAGAAGAGTAAGGAATGAGAAAAGAACTCCATATATGCATACATTATGTTCATTTCTCAACCTATCTGGGCAGGCGCTGGCTGAGATCATGCATGTCCCTAAAGACAGAAAACAGATGAATAGGAGCCCAAGGTTAGTGGCAACCCAGTAAAGCAGATAATAGGAATCCAAAGTCTAGTGGAAACCCAGTAAAACAAATCACATCTCACCAAGGCTCTCTCTACCTGCTGTCTACTGCATTTCCCCTGTGCAGATCCATTCCTGCCTGTCCGGCTGTCTCCACACCTGACCCCTGCCTACATGAGCAGCTGCTTCCTTCACGGGCCCCACTGTTATCCCTCCAGTCCCAGATCCTTCCTAGCTTTCCTACTGTTTCTCATGCTCACCAGCCCCACACTCTGCCTGTCCAACCAGCTGCTCCCTTTACTCGCCCAAAGACCCTTCTATCAACCCCGTTACTGTCCAGCCCAATCAAACATCTTCCTCACCCTCCAGTCCCAGTTACTCCCCCATTTTTCTAGCAATTTTCCTCGACTGCCATCCCGATTCCCTCTGGGCCTCCTGACCATATACCCCCACCCACCCCGGAAGTGCGTCAGTTGTCCCCAATCCTGACTCGCAAGACAAGTTATTTTACAAAACTTACAGGCCAAAATATTTCCTTCCCACACAGCGTTCTACCCCAGCCACTTCGAATTCCTGCCCTTGTCCGACGTTCCCTTCCTGCTCGACTGGCTGTTTCCCCAGCCCTGTTAGAGTCGCGTCCAGTCTTGAAATCCTCCTGTTTGTCCCGACTTCCCCCTTGCCCACATATTGTCCCATTGCCTGAAAATTCTGCTGGCTTGGACCCTTTGCAGCCAGTGCAGAGAGCCCTGGGACCAGCCCCACATGGTCGGGTGTGCCCCCAGGCCTTCGCAGATCCGCCTTCTGCCTCAGCTCAGCCCCAGCCTGTTCCCTGTTCTCCACCCTCCTCTCTGTCTTCATCTCCCACACCCTCCTCCTCACCCTCAGTGCAGCTCTCTTCCTCTTCCTCCTCCTCTCCTGTTTCTCCCTCGTTACTTCCGTCTCTCCCTCTGTTTCCCTCTCCAGCACATTCATCTCCTTCACCATGTTTGCCTGCGACCTACTTAGGTTTTCCCTCTCCAGTTCCTTCTGGTTCTTCCTTTATGATCCCTTCCTTTCCCGCTTGCTACACTCTCCCTTTCTTTGCACCTCCCCATCGTCATTTACTCCTGCCCATCCCTTTAATCCCTCTCACTGGGGGAAGAAAGTAGAGAAGAGAAGAGAAGCAAGTGGAGTAGAGAAGAAAGAAATATAGAAGAAAAAAATTGAAAGACGACAACTTTAAAGGTAAATAAATTGAGCTTCTTAGATGCTTTGTAGACTTAGCAGTGATTTGTCGGAATGATGAGTGAATGGAAGGACTCCCTCAGAGCAGGAAGGCCTGGAAGGAAGAGAGAGAAGCACACTCTCAGAAAACAAATCATTTAATACGTCTGTGAAATTAGAATTAAATTTTTATTTAAAAATAAAATAATACCAAGAAAGGAGCTACCAAAGAAGTGGAGGTAATTCATACTCTACGAATCATTGAAATGTGAGGAGCCAAAGAGCTGTACAGTGCATAAAGTGCTTGTCGGGAACGTGTGTGAAATGCATTCTCTTCTTCCCGAGCTCTGGTCATGAAGAGTCATCAGTGCAGTGCTCATCGGCCTCAACTATTCCAGAGTGTCCAAATAAAGATATATATGGGTATTGGAGACAGGTATGTGTCAATGCCATGTGCCACCCTCCAAAGCTTTTTATCCTCATTGGATTGGATAACTGAATTCAAAGGGATTGGAAGCAATTGTCCTTAGCCTTCACATTTCTGACCCCTATGAAACAGCAGTCAGATCTTTGATAAACTTCGTCTTCATCTCACCTTCCACCAGATCTTCGTTTGTTCTTTGTTTTTTCACTGTGTACATTAAATGAAAATTAACATTTTTGAAATTTCAAAAAGATGCAAAAATTCTACAAAGGAGAAACAGGACTAGGGAGATGTGTTCATTGTGCCAAAGGAAACATGCTTCGCATGCAAGAGCCCTGGTTTAATCCTAATACTGCATGGTCCCCTGATCACAGCAGGAGTAACCTCACACACTGCTGGGTTTTGCTGGGTTTGCCTCCTCCACTCGCCCCCACAAACAGTGATGCTCACTCCTAACTGAAGAAAATGCCATCCATGTATAGGCAGTTGGTAGCACTGTGGACACAAAAGTTGACTGCATTAAAGGTGCCCCTCTGTGACAATAAAACCAGACTAATATTAGTGATACAGCTCGGAATACAAATGTGTATACTCTCCTCCATAGAGTGAGAGCCAAGTTCCCAAAACAAATCTAATGTGCAATTTTCATCATTTTCCCTGATCCTCAGACACTTTCGTTAGGGTACACCAGCCGTGATGTAGCTCAAAACCAAGGGTAACACAACACATCGTTCTCCTTATAGGCGAGTTCTCAAAGAGATGAGGGTCAGCCCCACATTTCTGCAGCATTTCCATGTACTTTTCCCCAGCAGTAGAGGAGTGGAATCTACCACAGCCATGAACAGCAGGTGTTCATTCATGAAGGGAAATGCTTCATCACTATAAACCACAGCAGGTGCTCATTCAGAAGTGGGAGCACTTCATTGTCACTCATTTTATGGAGGTCTGGAGGGTAGTTTTGCTTTCATCCTGCAGTTCTCAGGGCTTACTCCTGGCTCTGGTCCTGCCGGTGTGCAGGAAACCATGCAGTGCCTGGGATCCAACCAGAGCTGGCGCGAGCAAGGCAAGTGCCTAAACCCTATTCGCCTGCTTCTCCAGCCCCCACAACCATTTTCATTACTCTATTGCTTGCCTTAAATCTCCACATTGTATTTCTCAATATCCTTATATGTGATTATCTGGACACACATACTATTACATGTATGTGTCATATGTGCAAAGAAAGACTATTGAAACGTACTAAATGTTTTTATGTATGGTTCACAGAGCTGTAGATAATGCCTTGCCTTCATCCTTGGTAAAAAACGATCACAAGCATCAGAAACCTCTCTTAAGCAACTTCAACTGTGGTAAAGAAATGAAGGAAAATAGCAAGGAAAACTTGGCCACCAATAAATATGTGTTCCAACTAAAATTGGAGGAAACTCAGAAACTTCTAGAAGATCAGCATCTAAGCAGTTTGCAAGTATGAAACTGTGTTACTGATATTTTAATATTAATTTTATTACATTTTTTTTCAGAATTCTCCATTAAACATATTTTGCCTTTGGTGAAAGAGAATGTTGACTAGTCAACACAAATTCATCACATGTACTAGAGAATTTTTTTTATGTTTTCCTTTTACTTACTTTTATATTTATTCTTTTTCTGTCATTTATAAAAGTATGCTTTATCACCGTTAGGTTCTGACAAACATGAAAACTTGGTACAAAATACAACCCCAAAATTATAATGCATTTGACTATTTGGTGTTTAATGAAAATACATGAAAATTTGTTAGAAACCCATTGTTTAATAGGTTCTGACAAAGCATCCGCCCATAACCAACATACCAAGCATTACACAGGATGACTGCATGTGTCATATGTTCACATGGTTCGGTTTTGGGGGAGGGGGCTAGGGGTTTTGGGCTAAGATGGAGGATTTTACTGTATCTTATTACCCCTCTCTTTAGCAGGATTAATTACCCACCTCTGTCACCTAAAAAAAATCACTATTTTCACTGGTTTCCTGAAATGTTCATATACTTTATTTTCATAAGTAATTGTACCTGTTTATGAGATTTCTTGATAGTATGATATAAGGTTCAAATTTACAAACTTTCAATCATTCAACCAACAACTAAGCAACAGCAGTGAGGCTTAAAAATCAAAGCAGGAGAGTAATGTAATGGTGGAATGCCTCCTGGCCCTCCACCCCTGTATATATGAGAATCAAATATATGAGACAACTTTTAATGGGCCATGTATCACATAGGATTTAATCTTGATAAAAATAGGGGGAATAAGGCATATCCTAGAATCACTATTCTCAGGACAAGGCACAAAGTATCTGTATTACCATGTCCATCAAAATATTTTATCACTCTAGGGGCTGGAGCATGGAAGGTGCTTGCCTTGCACAGGACCATCCTGGGTTCTACCCCAGAAGCCAATATTGTCTGCTGAGCTATATCAGGAATTATCTCTGAGCACAGAGCCAAGAATAAGCCTGGGCACTGGCAAAATATAGCCCAAAACCCGTTGCCCACCCTCCTAAAGAAACAGACCCATGAGGAGCTTATGACATATGCAGTTTATATTTTCTTTGATATGGTGATTATGGATGGATGCTTTGTCAGAACCCACTAAAGAATGCATTTTAAGTTAAAGATTTAAGTTAAGAATACCCCCAATAAAGATGGTTTAAAAATTGAAACACAGGGGCCGGAGAGATAGTCGAGTGGATAGGGTGTTTGCCTTGTATGCAGCCGACCTGGGTTCTATCCCTGGCATCCCATATGGTGCCCCATGCAGTGCCAGGAGTGATTCCTGAGCACAGAGCCAGGAGTAACCCTGAGCATAGCTGGGTGTGACCCAAAAAAGCAAAATAATGAATGAATGAATGAATGAATGGATGGATGGATGGATGGATGGATGGATGGATGGATGGATGGATGGATGGATGGATGGATGGATGGATGGATGGATGGATGGATGGATGGATGGATGGATGGATGGATGAATGAATGTAAAAATTGAAACACAGGGGCCGGAGCGATAGCACAGCGGGTAGGGCATTTGCCTTGCATGCGGCGGGCCTGAGTTTGGTCCCTGGAATCCCATATGGTGCCCCAAGCACCACCAGGAGTAGTTCCTGATCGAAGAGCCAGGAGTAACCCCTGTGTATCGCCGGGTGTGACCCAAAAAAGCAAAAAAAAAATAATAATAATAAAATAAAATCAGATGATCTTTAAAAAAAAAATTGAAACATATCTGAGACTCTAGATTCAATCCCTGGCATTACACACCAAAAAGCTAAAACTCAAATTACATTAAATGTAGCATACATTGTATCAGTAATTTACAAATTTGAAGCTGACTGTTATGTTTCAGTGATTAATGGTGAAAAACCCTGTAGGGAGACAAACTTTTGTACAATTATAAGATGTTAAACTCCTTTTGTGACTCTTTGGAATATGAGGCCATCACAGAATTTTTCAGACAAATCTTAGGTCCTTAATTTAGATCTAGGAAGACTGTCTAACCTAGATTTCTGTCTCCAAGGAAATCCTCTGAGGCCTCATTTCCTTATCATTATCAATTAAAATAGCTCAGTCCAAGCAGTCATGGAGGATTTCTGCTTTATTTATTTTTCTTCTAATTAGGTTGAGCATCACCTTTAAAAAAGAGACCTCCAGCTGGGGAGATAGCTCAGGGGTTAAGGTACACACCTCGGTTTGTGCCACATGAGACCTCCCCAGCATCAAGCGTCAGATGTAGCATCATGGGGTAAGAGCCTGCAGGCCCCGAGTAGTGCCACATATTAGGCCTCAGCATTGAGAAGGAGCCTAGTTGACAGGTATCACCAGAGTTGCCCTGTAGAGACCTCTGGTCAGGGGAGACCAGAGACAGCTCAGCGGGATGGAGTTTATGTCTGCATGACCACATGGCAGTGAGATCTTGCTCTCCCTGGCCCCAGATACCACCCACACCACCAAAATACTCAGACCACAATCCTGAATAATATGATAAGTAGCAGTAAAAGCTAGTAATATCAAACTCAAGTTGTTTTCAAATTTCATAACAGTAATATATGAAGCATGAACTATATAAAACAAAATGTTTCTATTCTGTAACTGCTTTCCTTGGTTTATTGGGGGTTGGGGGAGGGAGTTAGAAAAATGATGCGTACCAGAGTCTTGGCTTTTCTAATAAATGTTGGGGGAGAAAAAAAAAATTTTTTGTGTGTCTGGAGGTTGTGGGTAGACGAGGTTGTGGGTCACACTTGGCAGTGCTCTGAAATCACTCCTGGCTGTGCTCAGGAGCATACGTGGTGCGAGGGATCAAACCAGGGTCAGTCATGTGCAATCAAGAGCCTTAACCGTGTGCTAACTCTCCAGCCAAATTTGTGAAAAGTGGGGCTAGAGCGATAACACAGTGGGTAGGGCATTTGCCTTGCATATGGCTGACCCAGGTTCGATCCCTGGCATCCCATATGGTCCCCCGAGCACCACCAGGAGAGCATTGCCGGTATGACCCAAAAAAGAAAAAAAAAAGATTTGTGAAAAGTCAGAAGGGACACAGTTTCTTTCTCTTGGGCCCATTTAACCTTTAAATATGTCTATAATTTAAATTATTTTTTTGGATTTATTTCTACATATGTGATATAGATTAATACATCATAGGTATATGAGAAATTTGAAATATTAGAAAGTATGTCTTTGAAGTCATCATGAATTTTTTTTTTTTTACTTTTTTGGGTCACACCCGGCAATGCTCAGGGGTTACTCCTGGCTCTGCACTCAGGAATTACTTCTGGCGGTGCTCGGGGGACCATATGGGACGCCGGGATCAAACCCCGGCCGGCACAGGCCGGCCACGCAAAGAAACGCCCTACCCGCTGGACTATCGCTCCGGCCCCCCATCATGAAATTTTTAAAAGACTGATTAATTCCATGAAATTTCAGTGAAATGTGGTATAAATGTTTATGGAAATTATTACTATGCTAAGCCTCCCCCAAAAAAAAAAAAAAATAAAAGAGTCATTAAAATCAATACATCTCAATACATCTACATTAGAATTTCCTGGAAAAATTGAAAATAGTAAAATCAATGCATGAATTCGATCCAAGTATTAAGTCAGTAGATCCAGGACATAGATGGTTTTTATAAAGCTCCTCATCTGACTGTAACTTGAAGTCAAGCGCTGAAGTACTCAGTAGAGCATTGGCCAGGCAGTGTCTCAGGGGCTACTGTGCATAGTATGTGTGCTCTGAATTTAGGGTCCCTGGACTAGACTCTATCCACATATCTCAGTATCTACATACTGAGGCCCCTGCACCATGCTGGGAGTAGTTCCTGAGCACTACTAGGTGTGACCCCCCAACATTATTTTTTTTAAGTAGGAAACACATGTTCAGATCATAAAACTGTAGAAGCCTCATTAAAGTCCACTGAAGGCTTCAGGGGAAACAGTGAATAACCAAACATCTATAAATAGCTCTTTCAGAAATTCACATGCTATGACCTTCAAGACACTCCATACTCTGAATGGAAAAGAGAGAAAATTTATTTTTTTAAGCTATCACTGTGACTAGAATAATTAGTAATGACTCTTGCATAGATATGAAGCCATATACATGTTAGTGTTCTTTCTTACTTGAAGATTAGTCCAGGAATATGAAACAGTTATATAGCTATGCTAGTTATAGGTATATTACTCTGTGATGGGGAATTGGGCTCAGTCACACTGATAGGTTGAAGCAGAAATTTTGTCAATAGGGGCGGAGTGATAGCCCAGCGGGTAGGCGTTGCCTTGCACGCGGCGGCCCATGCCGGCCTGCGTTCGATCCCCGGCATCCCATATGGTCCCCCGAGCACTGCCAGGAGTCATTCCTGAGTGCAGAGCCAGGAGAAACCCCTGAGCATCGCCGGGTGCGACCCAAAAACCAAAAAAAAAAAAAAAAATTTTGTCAATAATATGTTCTAAGCTTGCACTAAGGCGCTGGGCCTAGGGCCACGTTGTGATCAACCCCAGTTCTATCCCAGGTACTACATGACACCCACCCTGTATATTGCCATGTGTGGCCCTAGTGGTTTTCAAAGCATCTCTAGTGAGGAACCTTCTAGTGGTCTCCTTAACTCTGTACAGTTAGGCCCTAGCACTAATCTGCCTACTCAGTTGGCCACACATCCCCAGTTGTACTGAGATCGCCAAGCACTGCTTGGGAGGCCCCTCAAAGTCAAAATATTTTTTCTGAGCTATGAAACCATTTTCTTTTTTTTTTTTTTTTCAGAAATTTTGTCATGAAGTTAATCAGATAACAAATTCTGAAACTCTCTCAAGTGCAGACAGCCTTGAGGCTGGAGGATGTGAGGAACCATACTTCCTACTGAACAAGCAACCTCCATCCACATCAGTCCCGAAGAATTCTGGTTCCTCAGATTCAGCAAACCTGCAGTCAACTCATCTAAGGTGCTTTCAAGATAAACTGTCATTCTCTAAAGCACAGCATATAAATAATTGGCTTATAAATTTAGATGATCCAGGTGTTCAGAATGACATATCTTTCTCGGATGTTTCAAGTCAGCCTAATGTTATGCCTTCAGAGGAAAGTTTTAATAGTAAAGGAAACCATCCATCTGCTCCAAATAGAACTAAGGGAAGAACTATGGTCCCAGCTGATAGCTCCTTAAGCTTTGTCTGTAGTTCACCCTTATATGTGCAGGATAACAAGAAAAATACCTCTGAAACAAGCAACACGAAGATAGCCAGCTCCTCATCTGGCACATTCAAAATGGAGACACCATTAGTTACCAAGAGCCCAAACCTTAAACTCAGAAAAGCCTGGACCACTGCAGATTCTCTGCCCAAGGAAGTGACTGTACTTTCAGATCAAGGGAAATATTCTGAACTAACTCAAGGACATAGAACCCCTTCTCCTGTCCCTGCAGCAATGCCTTCAGTCTTGCCATCTGATACACAATCAGCTCGACCTTTACCAAAGAAAAGTGGACACATGAAAGAAATAAACACAGGGCAGTGTTCTTTTAAATTAGGGGAACTGAAAGATGATAAAGAGGAAAAAAAATATTTTCACTGCTATAAGCAAGAGTTGCCTTTATTTTCAGATATTTTTCAAGCTACTTGCATACCTCACAACTCTGATTCAAAAGATGATCAGAAAATAGCTGGAACATTTTCTAATCTAATTTCTGATTATGATTCAGTTGGTCAGCACAAGAAAACAAAATACAGCATTCATGAAAGAAGTGGTATGAGATTTCTTAAAAGTATTTTAAAGAAAGACTCTAAATATGAACATGATTATCTTAAGTCACTAGTTTTAAACCAAGGCTTTAAGTTAGGAAATAAAAAGCAGCAGCTATAAGAGATAGTATTGAATTAACAAAAGAAAGAGGAAAATGTATGGAAATTCCAAAGACCATTAAAAAACTCAGATGGTTTGATGAAACTGGAAATACAGAAAAAATATGCTGGCGGTAACGATTCACTGACGAATAGAATAGACGTATCTCCACTGTCTTCTCAGCCATCCTATACTGACACTGTGAGTGGTTCTGCTGCCAACGTAGTTCATGTTCCTGCTTGCGCTCCAAGTTCTGCTGATGTAAAAAAGCCGAAGGGTGATTCTGCCCTTGAAAATGTCACTACTTTAGAAAGATTTGGAACAGACCAGGTGCCTTTGAAGTGTTTTTTTTCCTTCAGGTTATAACTTTGCTAAACAGTCCTGGCTAACCCCAAAGAAAGAGAGGAAAATAAATCCCCTGCCCAGAACGGTGATTCTGGCACTCAGAAAGCTGCTGGCCCGCAAAGAGGTGGAGGCGAAAGTCGTCAGAAAAACAAGATCTGCAAAAGTCCAGTCAGGCTTCTTACGTCCCAACAGAAAAGGCATTATCTTTCGCCCACAGTCTGCAAGCAAAGCCAACAAGTTTTTACAAGCTCAGAGTAAACTAATTATACCTCATCCTCCTCCTCAGCCTCCATCAAATATTAGAAGTGGTGAAGCATTACAAGTGTCTCAGTGTCAATCCAGAATGCCTGAAGATTCTCAGAATGTTGCTGCATATAACTGTTTTAATTCAAAACATGTGCTTCCAGCAGAGCAAGAGTTGAGTCAGTGGAACCAGAGAAGTGGCCTCCCATTTGCAGATGTTTGTTCTGATTTCGTTACTGTGATGCCTTCTCTGTCATGTTGTTCTAAATGCCAAGGTTCAGCAATAAGAAATCACTTACATGGTACTCAGAAGGGTACCCAGCCGGATGCGGCCTTGTGCTGTACCCACAGGCATCCTGGTTATGAAGAAAGTCAAGAAACTGCTAACTTGTGGAAAAGACAGCATGATATTTTAGATCAGAAAGAAAAAGCTGCTGGTAAGTTCAAACTTTCATGTTTCTGTAGATAAAAGGAGAACGTAAACTTGTGAGAAATTTGTCTGAGGCATGCAATGGTACACCTCATAGGTATTAATATGGTATAAGAATAGTTAATTTCTTCAATATTGTAACTTGATCTAACTGGTTGCTGAAAGTTTTAAAAGAATAACCCAGCTTTTGCTCAGCTGAAATGAGGTACTTTTGCTGGCCTCCATGTATTTCATGACTCTTTTGGCTGCTTGAAAGGAGAACAAAGAACAGGTTGTTGAAGACATTATGTGGAAGAAAAAAAGTAACCAAATTAAGGGGTAATTTTGAATGATTGTTTTCCGCTAATAAGGAAGTATTTCAGCTCAAACCAGCAATGTTTAAAACATCTAATATTTTCTGCTTCTCAGCTGATCATCTACAATGTTGGGTCTGGAGAGATAGTACAGCGAGTAGGGATTTTGCCCTGCATGCACCTGACCCAGGCATGATCCCCAGACCTCATAGGGCCCTCAAGCCTTGTCAGGAGTGATTTCTTAATGCTGAGCCAGGAGAAAGGCCTGAGCATCACCAGATGTGGCCCAAAATCCAATAATATAATAAGGAGCCAAAGCCGTAGTGCAATTGGTCAAGCATTGCACAGGGCTGACCCATATTTGATCTCTGGCATCCCATACAGTTCCCTGAACCTCATCAGGAGTGATCCTGAGTGTAGTGCCAGGATTAAATCTGGAGCACTGCCAGGAATAGCCCCAGAAAACAAAAAATCAGAGATAGTCTACATTGCACAAGATTATTTGTGTAAATGCTCACAATATTTATAAATGCACACAACCATTTCTCAACTGTTTATTGCACAAAAAATACTGCTTAAGCACAAAAAGAAATGATTATACTATACTAGATAGGGTCAGAGAGAGATTGCAGAGGGTGGGGTGCTTGTCTTATAAGCGGCTAACCCTGGGTCGATATCCACCACCCATCTGATCCCCAAACCCTATTCGAGTAAACCTGAGCTCAGTAAGCCCTGAGCATCTCCAGGTATGGCCCTGAAACAACATTAAGTCAGTGAAGACAGATACTAATGAATGATACCACTACGAACATCCCTCACTTGGAACCTCTTCCTTTCCTCCAGATAATTTTATCCACTGCATAAAAATATGTTACCGCCAGGAGTAACACCTGAGCATCACTGGGTGTGACCCAAAAAAAAAAAAAAAAAAAGTCTGTGTTAGTTTTTTTTTTTTTTTTTTTGCTTTTTTGGGTCACACCTGGCGATGCTCAGTAATTACTCCTGGCGGTGCTCTGGGGACCATATGGGATGCCGGGATTGAGCCCGGTCTGGCACAGGCTGGCCTCATGCAAGGCAAATGCCCTACCCGCTGGGCTATCGCTCCGCCCTGTGTTAGTTTTTAAAGTGTGCTTTTTATATATGTGTCACCCACATATATGTCAAGTTTCATTTCTGCTTACTGGTCTTTAGGAAGCGTAAACTGAAGTTCTAATCTGTTCCCACTGGAGAGCGGTGACTTATTCGCTCATTTCAGTGTTCTAACACCATGCTTCGTAGTTCACTCTCTAAAATATAAGCCCGTGTGTGTGTGTGTGTGTGTGTGTGTGTGTGTGTGTGTGTGTGTGTGAGAGAGAGAGAGAGAGAGAGAGGGGGAGAGGGAGAGGAGGGAGAGGGTGAGGGAGAGGGGTGAGAGAGAGTGAGCCTTGCCTGTATGAAGCCCTGAGTTTCCATTCAGAATGTGGTTCAGCAGTGACATCCATGTTATATGAGTGTGCTGCATTTAGCCCACGCATTTCATAAAAGAAAAATTTTATAATAAAAAAACTCAGAAGAGGAATTGTGTTTGTTTCATTTTTTGTAACTGCACCAAACACAGTATATGTAAGAGAAGAGAAGATCAATTAAGTGTCGTTGACCTAATGCATGAAAGCAACTTGTATGTTTGCACTTACATATATATCCACTCAACTTATATAAAATTTTATATTATGCTGGAATTTGTTTTAAGAGTCTCCTGTTACTAGAAGAAAACAAATGACTGAAAATAAGCAGAGAATTCTTTTAGAGCAGGAAAGACAAGACCTGGGACCTGCAGAGCAGAAGTTCCGAGGACAGATAAGTGTAAGTACAGTGTTAGCAAACGTGTGCAATGGTGAGGATTGCGCAAAAACAAAGAATGTATTTAAAGGACTGCTCATGCTGTAATGTGCACCACAACATAAGTATAAATGCAGAGAAACATTTTTGTGTGCATTTTTGTTGTTTCGGATGCCACTGCTTGTAATGCTTTGGGACCGTATGGTCCAGGAATCATACTTGGGCTTCCTGGATGCAAGCATGTGTTCTGCCCCTTTGAGTTATTCCTTGGCCCAAAAATATAAAAAGTCATTTTAAATCAGGCTTTGGGCCTGGAGTGATAGCACAGGGGCTAAGGTACTTGCCTTGCTGGTGCCAGCCCTGGTTCTGTCCCCTGCACCACAGATGGCCTCCTTAGAATTGCCAGTAGTCCCTGAGCACTGCCTGGCGTGGCCCAAAAAAACAAAAGTTAAGGCGTTTGATTACCTTCCCTTTAGGTAATCAAATGTTGAGTGTTTTTGCCCCCAACTTACTTTTTTTTCTTCCAAATATCCAGAATAATACTGTATTCTGAACATTTTTCAAAATTTACAAACTACTTTAAACATTGAGTTATAGAACGGTGGTTCTTCATATATGCTCTTATTCTTGTGGTTCTTCATATATGCTCTGGTAAAAGAAAAATAGGTGAACAGTGATAGCCAAAAGTTCACACAGCAATTAGAATTTTTAACAGTGGGTATATAATGAATTTCAAATATAGAATATGTTCTCATCTAATATTCTGATTTTTTTAGAAGTTCGGACAAACTATCCAGCTAAGTTCAAGTGAGCCAAAGCAAGCTACAAGGGGCACTTCTCATATTGAACAAGGTATGTTTGAGTTCAGACGGTTTCCTCTGAGTTTTATTCCCAACAATTACTTTTCTTATACTTATTTTTCACTGCTGCTACACTATTTTCTTATGTCTGTTAAGTCACCTAGATGGAAGTTGAATTCATCTCACCTGCATATTTCGGTTGTTGGTTGTTGTTAGGTTGTTGGCAGTTTTCTTCATTCTGTATAATAATATATTGACTTTCTTTCTACATCATATTCTTTCTTAACTCTTCAGTTTCTCTATTAGATACACTCCCTGATTTTAAAGTATAGACCTGGCATTTCTGGGTGAATACTGAATGGTTAACACCCAGAAGATATATGATGAATGAAACTTTGTGTACTTCCAAATACTTGATCTAAAGAAGAAAGCCTTGTTATGGCTTTTCATGTGTTCCTAAAGCATTTTTCTGAAGAATATTATCACTCAGCATTCCTATGGTGTTGGGACCAGAGAGATAGGGCACAGGGGTTAAGGCAGTGTCCCTGCAGCAGCTAACCCTGATTTGATCCCTGGCACTGTGTATGGTCACATAAGCACTGCCAGGAGTAACCTCTGAGTAGTAGTGTTGTGACCCAACACCCTCAAATTCTTCTAGTGGTATATGCCATCTTGAGATAGACTCACTTTACATAACAGACAAAGAAATAGTATTTTATCAGTTTTGATTTGTACCTTTGGCGAGGAACCAGGAGGGTCCATACTGGCATTGCTCAGGACTTACTCCTGGCTGAGCCCTCCGGGAGGGCTAGTGGATCTCAGGGGACCATAGATGGTACCAGGGATTGAACCCATGTTGGTTATGTTGAAGGCAAACTCTCTACCCACTATGCTAGTTCTCATTTATTTATATTTATTTATGTTGCATTTTTACAGAAATCATAATTTTTATTTTCTCATTCATTAATTGATTATAATAACTAATTTTCTGTCTTCATTCGAATATTAGAAATTTGGAAATATTGATTAAAGGTAATAAAGAAAATGCATATAAAAATCCTTCTCTGAAGAAAACAAGTCTATTGGGGGAAAATGTTTAATAAGTGTTTTGGCTAGAGCAATAGTACAGTAATAGGGTGTTTGCCTTGCACAAAGCCAACCCGATTTGATTCCTGGCATCCAGCACGGTCTCTGTCGCACCGCTAGGAGTAATTCTTGAGTGCAGAGCCAAAAGTAACCTCTGAGCATCACTGGCTGTGACCCCCAAAAAAAAAAAAAAAGTTAAATAAATAAAATAAGTATTTTAGGTTAGGGTTTTTTTTCTCCCTATTGAATGTCTTATTTTAGCCTGAGTTTCTTTTTCATGCAAAGACATGTAGTTTCATGTAGTTGTATTTTAGTTTTGTTCTTGTTATCTTGTCAACAGAATCAAATCTGGGCCTGAGTGTACAGAGGGTACAGAGAGTAGGGTGTTTGCCTTCATATAGTCCTCTGAGAGGGTTTTTTTTTTTGAGGGAGGGGTAGTTGGGGGGTATTATATTGGTTTTTAGGTTCATTTTGTCTTGGTAATTTAGCTATTACTTTTATATTCAAAGAAATATTCTAATACAGAAATTTAGCCATGCTTGTTTATTTTTCCTCTAGTTTGCTATAATGGCTTGATTATAAAATTTGAATATTTTAAATGGATGCCGTGGAAGAGACACTGGATTGAGTCTTATTAGCAGCAAACTAACTTTTTTTTTTTGGAGTCATACCCAACGATGCTCAGCAGTTACTCCAGACTATGCACTCATGAATTACCCCTGGTGGTGCCTGGGGGACCATGTGGGATGCCAGGGATCAAACACCAGTCAGCCGCATGCAAGGGAAACCCTCCTCTTGGACTATCGCCCTGCCTGCAAACTAACTTTATGGTCTTTCCCATCCACCAAGTCTTCAATGGTCTTTGTTCATGTTCACTTTTGGGGTATTCGGGGATGTTGGACCATACCTGGCTGTGCTCACAGATTACCCCCTGGCCCTCTGCTGAAGAATCATTCTTGGCATTGCTATAGAGACCATATGTAGGGCCAAGGGTGGACCCACAACTGGCCTCCAGCACAGCAGACATATCCCCCCTACCCTCTCTCAATAACCCCATCATGTTACCTTTGCATAGCTAATTGGATTGGTTTCTAGGAAGTAAGTTCTTTCAGCTCACCAGCTAGTTTTATAATCTTAAACTTCTTTTTGGTCTTTTATTTTTTGCATATCTTAATTTATATTCTTTATGAAGGCAATCTGTTTTCTTTTCTCTGTACCAGTGAACAAAGTACAAAACAAAAAAAAATCTAAATAGGGGGCATAATAATAGTACTGTATGTAGGGTCCTTGTCTTACATGTGGCCAACTGGGATTCGATCCCTAGTACCCCATGGTCACCCAAGCCCCCACCAGGAGTGATCTCTGGATGCAGATCCAAGAGTAAGCCCTGAGCACAGCTAGGTGTGGCCCCCAAACAAAAACAAAAAACATAAACATTTTAGCTTGTTATTAGTACAGGAACCACTGGGAATTTTTTATCACTGGTGATTTTTTATTACCATTGTTTTTATCTTAAAATTAGGAATAGGAAAATGTTATAGAAGATCCTGACAAAATACAAACTAATAGGAATTTTTATCCCTACTGATAAAATACAAACTAGAGGAAAAATTACCAAGTTTCTGTTTGTGATACACAGGGGACATACGACAATTCTGTATTATAAGAACTTCTCTCAAAGGCAAAAAGAAATAAAAATTAATAAAAAAGTTCCTCTAGTTTCAGAGAGTACTTCTGAATTTCTAATGGCCGAAAATCTAGTAAAAGCTTCAATGGCTGAGGATGAAATTCTCACCCTCCTAAATAGCAAGCAAGAGCAGAAACCAACTCCGAGTATGAGTGGGATGCGCCAGTTCAACTTATGTGCACTTTCAGCAGAAGAGCAGAAGGTTCTACAGTCCCTTGATCGCCTCAATGAAAGGTTACATTGTGAGTGTAGAAGAATGCCTTTTGTCAGAGACTCTAGGGGTTGCATGTAAATGATTTTTATTTAAAATGCATATTTGGGCTGGAGAGCAAGAATAGGAGTTAAAACTGACCCCAGTTCTATCTTCAGCATCCCATGGTCACCCAAACACTGCCAGGAGTGACCCTGAGCTCAGTGTGGGGGTGCAACCCCAGCACTCCTGGATGTGACCCAAACCTCACATTATCACTGTCTAAAAATCAGGTGAACAACAATTCAAAATATAAGTGAAGACCAGAGCAATAGTGCAGCAGGTTGGGTGCCTGCCTTGTACATGGCCACACTGAGTTTGATCCCCTGACTCCACACATGTTCCCTGAATTCCACCAGGAGTGATCCCCTGAGCTCTCCCCAGTGTGGCCCAAAACAACCTAAAAAGATGTATAAGTGAATGTACTGTACTATTTCAGATAGATTGTATTTGTGTCATTTATGATGGTGCTGATTTCTGTGTCTGTAAGGAAGTATGACGGGCTTGCATGAGGCAATGTGAAGAGTGTGGGGTTTCTATATTGACCTTTCATCAAAAAAACAGCCAAAATACTGGGTTGGCAGGCAAGAAAAAAAAAATATAAGGGAATTCTGAAGATTTGGAACTGAATATAGGTAAGAATCCAAAAAAGATAAGAGTGCAAGAGCTGGCTTTTGTCTGAAGATATTTAACCAACAGAGTGAATCAGAGCTTTGATTTCTATGGTCTCACATAAAAAAGGAGCAAGAGGCAAAAGCCCTGTACCTGCTTAACATAAGTAGTCCCAGATTCTCCTGCCAGAAAGCTGCTTACTGCGGACACAGACACAGACACACACACTCCTCACACACACACACACACTATCACTATCACTATCACTATCTTCCCTTTGATCATCTATTTGCTAGAGTGGGCACCAGTAATATCTCCATATGTCCTGTCTCATACTAGTAGAACCCAAAGGCATCCGCTTGCTCCAGGAACATAAAGAGTCTCAAACCATTCCATCAGGTCATGGGAATGACCTAATATAAATGTTACTGGTATTTGGCATATCAAATACGACATGAGCTGCTTTGCCAGGCTTGCTGTGCGGGTGGCATACTCTTGTAGTCACCTCTAAATAAAGTAATTATTGATGAACTGTTGCGCCGCGAGCGGCCGCAAGCCGGGCTGTGATAGTCTGATCTGCTGGGTGGAGTTGTGATGAGAGGGAAGTCCGGATGTGGAAAACGGCGGCCCCCATGGGAGTAGGGGGGTCGTCTGGCTTGTTGTGAGGCTCTGCTGGGTGGCAGGCCAGGGCTAGAACCCCGCCATGTCTCCCCAGGCGCCTCATGAGTGGTTGGGCACATGGAGAGCAAGTAGCAGCTCTGCTTCATGTCTGAGAGTCTGGTTCAGCATACTTGGGCCGGATTGAACACACACACGTGAAAATGCGTGATGGTTTCTATCTGCCCCATCTTCTCAGTGCAGCTCACGTTTAAGAGATTCTGGAATATGAGACTCTTCCTAAGTGAAATTGTAAAGACTGTGCTTCAGCAGACCTGAAGCAATCTTAAATAGTCTAGGAGGGTTAGGCAGGAGGCGATAGGACAGCGGGGGGTGGGCATAGGGAGGGTACAATCCCAGACATCCCAGATGGTTCCCCGAGCATCCCCAAGAGTGAGGTCTGTGTGCAAAACCAGGTGCCGTCCCTGAGCATCCAGAGTTATGCAAAAATAAAAAGTTAATCTTTCTTGAGACAGTCTCGCTCAATATGCATAATTAAATAATTTTATATCATGTTATTATTTCAGATCTTCAAGAAATCATTTGCAAAAATCCGTCCCATCAAAAAATACATTAAAAATAATACCAGCTCTGGTAAGTATTACAGAAACCTTTTCACATTCTCTTATTCTAGGGAGTTTTCTTATTTTATATGTCAGAATCCTATATAGATTTTTCTTTTTTGATACTTTTTTTTTGCTTTTTTTTTGGGTCACACCCGGCAATGCTAAGGGGTTTCTCCTGGCTCTGCACTCAGGAATTACTCCTGGTGGTGCTCGGGGACCATATGGGATGCCGGGATCAAACCTATGCCGGGCACAGGCTGGCCATGTGCAAGGCAAACGCCCCCACTGGTCTATCACTCCGCCCCATGATACTATTTTTTTTGTTGAAATTTCGTTTCTAGTTTTTCTCCCCAACAGCTTTCTGTTTTTGTTTTGGGGGCCATACCCATCAATCCTCAGGGCTTACTCCTGACTCCTGACTGGAATCAGGGGACCAGATGGGGTGCCCGTATCAAACTCGGGTCAGCTGTATGCAAGGCAAGCACCCTACCTACTGTACTATCTCTCCAGCTCATTCCCAACCAACTTTTAATGATAAGGTATTTTGATAAAATCAATTCAAATCTCTTGTTTTTTTGTTTTTATTTATTTTGGGGGGGGGTGGGCTGCCCCCAGTGGTGCTCAAGGCTTACTCCTGAAAACTCTGAGCTCAGGGATCACTTTTTTGCTTCCATGTGGAGTACTGGGGATTGAACCTGGGTTGACTGCATACAAGGCAAGTGTTCTATAGCTCTGGCCCCTCTCATAGTTTTGGTGGCTGAAAGCAAAAACAAGAGGTATTTATAGGGTTGAATTTTCTCTCTCTCACCCTCTCCCTTAGTACTGGATACTCCCAGTTCAGTGTTCTGGGGTTGTTCCTAGTGGTAGCACATCTCAAACCTGGGCTTGGTACATGCAAAGCCTGAACTGTAGCCCGTGGAGTATCTGTCTGGCCCCAGAAAAAAATGTTT